>JASDQU010103391.1:260340-273477 GCA_032191745.1 Picea mariana | reverse complement strand
GTGGTACGAGGCTAGACTTGTTGTAAATGGGTTTGCACAAAAGAAAGGTATAGATTTTTATGAAATATTTTCTCCTGTTGTTAAAATGACTTCAATTAGGACTATTTTAAGTCTTGTGGCAGTAGAAGATTTTTATCTTGAACAGTTAGATGTAAAAACAACTTTTCTCCATGGGGATTTGGAGGAAGAGATTTATATGCAACAGCCACAGGGGTATGAGGTCAAAGGGAAGGAGAATTTGGTATGCAGGTTGAAGAAGAGATTGCATGGCCTAAAGCAAGCTCCAAGGTAGTGGTATTTGAAATTTGATAGGTTTATGACAGAACAGGGTTATAGTAGATGTCATTTTGATCACTGTGTTTATTCTAAAAGGCTAGAAAATGGAAGCTTTATTATCTTTCTATTGTATGTAGATGACATGATTGTTGCAGGGTGTAATATGCATGATATAAATGTGCTCAAGAAGAAATTAGACAATTCATTTAAGATGAAGGATTTGGGTGCTACAAGAAAATACTTGGCATGAGAATAATAAGAGACAGAAAAAATCGCAAATTGACATTGTCTCAGGGTGAGTACACAGAGAAGGTGTTGGAGAGGTTTAGAATGCAAAATGCAAAACCAGTTAGTACACCTTTGGCAAGCCATTTCAAATTAACTAAGGAAATGTGTCCCAAGACACAGAAGGAGATAGAATACATGTCCAGGGTCCCTTATTCATCAACAGTTGGCAGCTTGATGTATGCAATGGTTTGCACAAGACCAAATATTGCACATGCAGTGGGAGTTGTGAGCAGGTATATAAACAATCCAGGTAAAGAACATTGGGAGGTAGTAAAGTGGATTCTCAAGTATTTGAGAGGTACTACTACTCATGAATTATGTTTTGGACGTTCAAACACTTTTCTACAGGGACATGTTGATTCATATATGGTAGGTGATAAAGACAGCAGGAGGAGCACCACAAGGTATGTTTTTACTATAGGTGGAACAATAGTAAGTTGGATTTTGAAACAACCAAAGTTTGTTTCAATTTCAACAACAAAGGTAGAGTATGTTGCTACTACAGAGGCTGATAAAGAGATGATTTGGTTACAGAGGTTTATGAAGGAATTGGGAAAGAAGCAGGAGAACAACAGGTTGTACTGTGACAGTCAAAGTGCCATTCACCTTGCAAAGAACTCATCCTTCCATTTGAATACTAAGCATATACAGTTGAGGTACCACTTTATACGATCCACCTTGGAAGATGGACATTTGAAGTTGGAAAAGATACACACTAGGTAGAATCCTGCAGACATGTTAACAAAGGGAGTAACCAGGGAGAAACTGAGTTCCTGCTCAGTTTCAGTTGGTCTTCAAGAATGAAGATGAAGATGAGAAATTTGCCAAGTCCAAGAAGGTTCAGAGTCTATCATATACAGCAATGGTGGAGTTGTTGAGATCAGTCTCCAAGTGGGAGATTGTTGGTTATGGAGCCTGATTATCTTCCTGATTGAGAGGTCCTTGCTTTCAACCGTGTTTATACCCCATGAAGTATTTACACCCCAGAAGTATGTACACTCTTCCACGCGGGGGAGTGTAGAGGGGGGGTATCCCCTCTACGGGGTCTGGGGGGGCTATCCCCCCAATTGGGGGGTCTAGGGGAAAGCAAGCCCCTAGTGGGGGTTCGGGGGCAGCATCCCCCGATGGGGGTTTGGGGGTGAAGCCCCCAATGGAAAAATTGCCTTGTAAATGTATATTGTAATTTCATTGTAAATCTGGACCGTTCATTATAAGGTCACAGATCTAACGGTAGAGATTATGTTAGGGTTTTTTCCCTAGAATGCAACCCTCTTTTATGAGGGAAATGTATTGTGTCTATGATTGATGGAGAATATTGTATTCTGAGAGAGGAGACTGTGAGAGAAAGAAGAGGAAGTTACAGTGGGTTTTGCTGTAGGTTGTATCCCTTCATTTGCTGGATAATAATAAAGGAAGGACCTGGCAATTTCTTTAGTGGACATAGCCCACACTTGGTGAACCATGTAAATCTGTGTCTCTCTTGTATTGTGTATCTTATGTGTTTTGTTTCCGCATTTGTTTTTATTTTATTGCTTCACGGTCCTATTTTTCTAACAGAAAATCTTCCAAGTCAGGAAGAAATCAGAACCTCAGGAGGAAGGAGCACAACTACCATTAAATCAGTAGGAGACACAACATCTGGACCATTGAAATTCATGTCCATATGCACAAAAGAGCGTGCAAGGAGGAAAGAAGCCTAAACCATCAGATATGAGTGCATGGACTGATAGTCGTCAAATCCTTTTATCTTGTCCCAGCCTGTCGAAGGTAGGTTTAGGGGAACTCATCGTTGCTCCACCAGCCTGATCGAACGATCTCGGAGCTTTGTTTGCAACCCTCCTTGCCAGGTTGGTTTAGGAAACGGGGGTGGGCATATAGGCGAACCACTCAATCACTCGCCTGGAGGGCTACTTGGGTTCCAATGGTGGGGCTTGGCCTAGCATAGATCTGGGAGAAGGTGCGCAAGGTTTAACCCTCGTATACAAAGACGAGAGAAGGACCGTCAAAGTTTCAAAAAGATTAGGATCATCCATTGTTGGAAGGACACATGGCGGAGATCCACGTATTTCATGGAATCAGGTATCAAAAGGAAAAAGGGAGGAGTCTTTCGACTTTGCAACTCATGAAGTCCCGAAAAGCATTGAAGCCATCCATCTTGGAGGACAGGTGGAAAAGAGTCGGAATCCGTCGAGGTTTCAAAACATAGGTGCACAAGAGTGGCGAGGAGTGAGGACTCACGATTGCCGAAATTGTGAAATCATTTGAGCCATCGGACCTGGAGTGACAGGTGTTGGAGATCCACACCCATCGGAGATTTGGGCACCAGGAAATTAGAGGGGAAGACTTCATCAGAATCTCAAAAGGAGATTCCCTGAAAGAATCAGAGGCATCCACCTCAGAGGACATGTGGCAGAGATATGAAAGTCATCAGGGATTTGATCACCGGGGGTTTGGAGGTGAAGACCCTGCCAGAATTTCTGAAAGGCAGGAGGCCGCGATTCAATCTAAATCATTGATTTAGGAGGAGGATTTGGACCATAGACTCAGATGGTATCGAGTCTTCAAGTTTTAGGGATTTTAAAAGGAAAGGAGGAAAGACATTTCATTACGATTCCTTGAATCGTGAAAGCTAAAGGATTCAGAGGAATAGACCTAGGTCAGAGGACCGAGTCATATGGAGAAGGCTTAAGGGAGGAGCCAAAGAGTCGTTAGGCCCTTTTCGAGGTTCAGAGATGGAAGTACCCAGGAAAAATTGTAAGTGAAATTGCGATAGGCCCTTTGAGGGTTAGTTGGTGATCACAGGGTTGTGGTCGCGTGAACGAGAGAACTAGACTCCATTTCAGAGTTTGGTGATTCAGAGGAGAACAGTTGGGGTGCTTGCAATTGAAACCCGTGAATCCTTATTCGTTAAAGTCACCCCTTGGTGTGGTCTAAGGTCATAGCACCATGGTCATGTGGAAGTGAAGCTTGAACCTTGTGCATGTTCTCGTAGGTGGAGTTTGTTGAAGTACCTGTGGATTTTTTCAAGGGTTCCAGCAGGGAACTAAAAGAGTTGCTTCGGCTCAAAGGGAAGTGTATGAATGATCCTTGACCAGGAGGTCAGCGGACCCTGCTGATGCAGAGGTAGGGGGGGTCTATGTCAGGGTGCTTCCTCTTCTTCCTCCTTAATCCCAATCTCCCTCCCAAGCACACTCTGATTTACTCTCTTCTCCACATTACCCTATATAAAACATTTCAAATTTGAAAATTTGAAAACTTGAAAATTAAATTTAAATGATTTTAACACATCAAATTGTAGTTTTAAATTTTGAAACATGTAATGCATGTGATGTGCCAATCTGTGATTCAATAAATTAAATGTTTTTTAAGACATTCTTCTTTTAAATTAATAATTTAAATGACAATTTGTAATTTTAATATAAAATTAATTTTTTTTTCAACATGCAATGATACCTGTGAACTCTCATCCTCTTCAAACTCTCCCAATGAGAATTGAGACAAGCTTGCCCAAGTAGTAGGATATGGAATAGGGGAGATGGAATAGGGATATGTGAACAAAAAAACTAAGAACTAAACCTAGGATTCAATGTGTTCACAAATTTATAAAAAAATATAAATGTTGTTGATCTTATTCAAAAAATTGGAGATTGGAAAATTAAAGTGCTCATCTGTGGATATTAGAAAACACATACCTAATTCAACCCATCCAAATTTAAATTTGTAGAATCAAGTCCCATATTTATTGGAGATTCAATTAACATATCTACAAACTGAAATTAATGACAATAACAACTCAATTATTTCTATAGATACAATGAAATGTATCTAAATATAAACTTAGAAATAAACTATCCTAAAATGCGTAAAAAATTTACTAACTAGAACACATACCAATCTGATGTTCGGTTCATCATTCTGAATGACCTCCTTCCAACCATCACCAAAACATTTTGCATACCCCTTAAGATCTTCTGCTAACATGGTATCTAACTCCACATCGGTTTTATAAACAAATATGGACCAAGAATTGGCTTCCACTCATTGACGGTTCAAACCAACATCAACACCATAAAAAATCGATTAAAATTTTCCCTGATTTCATTCCTAGCCTCTTTTCCAACCTATGATGAAGCTTGCAACTCTAAATGTGAATAAAATTCCCCTGTAGGGAGAGATACTAAAGGTCTTAGAGGCCTTTGCAATGTCGCATTTCAATATTCTCCTTTTCGATCACATGTTCATCATTTACCATCCCCATAATAATCGAATGATAGACTAGTATAATCAGGGTGCATGTACATGAACAAATTTGCATAAAAGTGTCTTGCAAAATAATGTGGAACCTCATAGCTCCATGAAAATTTCCCATATGCTACCAAAAATCTGTTATACATATGTCCTGTAATGTCAGGGTGCTTAAAATATTGCACCATCAAGATCTTCCAGTTTGGCCCATATTTGAAATTGATCATCGAAATTGCATTTTCTTTTGAAACTTTATTTTTTGTTGCGTCCCATTTGGTCCCATCACCTCTAACTTTCGTTATCTCATCAAATTGATAAAAATGTGAGTGGTTGGCCCCATCTTTTGATATCCATCCATAAAGTTTTGCAATGAATGCAAAACAATATGCAAGATTTGTTTACTCTCCTAAGGGAGATCCAAGATATCCAAATCATTTTCCATTCTCCTTTTAACACCTAAGCATCGCTCAAGGGTCATTGATTTAGTAATCCCTTCCTAGGGAAGTTCATCACCAACATCCGAAGGATAGGTGGACGTAGGCGTGTAATCTTTTGTTTCTTGATAACATAGCCTCCTAAATCCATCTTCACCATTTGCATCAACATTAGAATCTTCGTGACACCCACTCTCTCTTTCATTGTCGTACCTCACTCTAAAATCATTGTATACACACACATTTGAAAGTAATTACAACATTTAATTTGACATAAATTTAAATACACAAAAATACAACAAATATAAACAAAATCAAAGAAAATTACCAAACATATTCTCTTGTCCTGAGGTATTCCCTACATTCTCAAGTGTAGGAGTATCAATGCACATATATCTAATAATGCTACATCCATAGCACTTGTTTGATCACATTATGGATTTGATCTATTCAGATACTCATTTGATAATCTCCTCCGATGAGATTGTCGTTGGTCACTCAAAGTCTCAGTTGAAGAAGGGGTTCCTCTTCTTCCTTCTTGGGAGAGCCTAGAGTGTTTGCGAGAAATGTTTGGAGACTCTCGTATCGACATCTCACCCCAATATCTATCCTTTGTAAATTCATGAAAAGTTAAGCACAAGACAAGTATGAGTCAATATCTCCAACATTAACCAACAAAAATTATGAAGAAAGAAAAAAAAAAAGACAAAATTAATAGAAATGTTATTTATATTAGACACAATTATAATAGGGTGATGCATAACTCAACTACCCATGCCCATTTCAAATATATTTTGGTTTCTTACTATTAACAAAAATAACCTTGGTAAATCCACCAAAAATGGAAACAATATTTAAACAAGCACATATTGGGACATAGAGTTGATGAAATTATCAAAAAGTACAAGTTGCAAGGAAAAAACACAACATGGTAAGAACTTACTATGATGAAAACAAATAATATATGAAGAGTACATTGGTCAAATTCTGGTAACGGAGAAAGGGCTGTGTATATGGAAAATCATATTTCACGCATCTAACGGGTATCGAGCCAATCCATGAAAATCAATGATTAAGTTTACACCATGTTTGGTTGGATGGAAGACATATTTCTTGTTTGGATGGATGGAAGACATGAATGGTTGGATGGAAGATATCGTTCTTTTCCCTGACATTGTTCTATATTAAGGAGCTTGAAAAATTTCCTGAAAGTATGATCAAGTCTTGAGGCTCTATGAGAGGGTAGTACTTCTTACACCAAAGGAGGGACCATAGAGTATTATTTGATGTCAGTCAATGCCACCATGTTTTAGCTCCATAGAATGAGTTGGGGACATCTGGATCTTTGAGAATGAGTCATTGTTTAAGGTTAGGGAGACTGAGCATTTCCAAGTGACTAAATCCCATTTATTTTCTATTAAGCCATAAATAGTGGCTCATTGCCCCTTAATTGGGGCATATTACATTAGTAATGTTATTTTATTTATGTTGGATTTATTCCATTAGTTGTAATTATACCTCCTAGTCTCCTATATATACCAAGGAGACATTTTTTTTTGGAATCATCTTGTATTTGAACATTTATGTGGGAATAAGGAGGTTGCCCAATCGAAGAGGCTTATTATTTGAATTTCTCTCTTTTTCAAAGCATTGAGTACTTATTCTGATGTTTTTCTATGCTATATTGATATTTGGTTCCTAACATATGGTATCAAAGCTTAAGATCTTGGGGTTTTGATGCTACATCTGAGACACCTTGGAATATTTTCTATAAATTGTTTTCTACAATTATTCACAAGGAACGACTTGGAGGATATTTACAATATGGATCAAGGTACGTTGGGTTAAAAATTTATCTCCTGAGTCCTTATACTTTTGGAGATACATCCTTTCTAAGATAGGGTTATGGAATCATCCTGAATTGAGTCATTGCGGAATTTTCTCTATAAAATATTTTCTGTAATGTTTCAGACCATGAACTCCAGAGGATATTCATAGAAATTATTAAGGTATCTGGGGTAACAATTTCAGCTTCTAGGTCATCTTAAATTTGTATATACTCCCCATGGAATATATGGCATATGACTAGTCCTATTGACTTGTCTCAAGAAAGTGTTCCAGGTAAAACAATCATAAGTTCTTCCTAGAGTATCCAAATTGAGTCAGACTAGTTTCATTGGATAGTGGACAACTCGTAGTAGTTTTGGTATGATTTTTAGAATTTTATATCAATTATTTTGTGTGGGGCATGCTATACAAGTGAGATCTCCTGGAAACAAAAACAATCATCAAGTTGTGGGTAAGTTACCATAAATTCCACTTGGCACATCCAATTTTGATCAGACCTGTGGCATTGCAGAGAAGAAATATCAGAGACCTACAAAAAATAAAATTGCATTCTCAGAAGGGTCAAAATGTTGGATATACAATGAAAGGAAGATTTTCTAGCAGAGCGACCTCAAAATCAAGGTTTAATGTGATACTTGGCCAACATGCCACCAAAAGTAAGAACTTCTACACAAAATAAGCCTCCAGAAAATCCTACTTGGACTCTTGATGAAGGTGAAGAAATGAGTAGGGACATAAATGATTTACAAAATAAGATAGTAACAAAAGATGAACTACAAGAGATGGAATCTAATTTGGAGGCAATAAATACTAAGATCAATGGTTTAAAAGGGGAGATCATGGAAGGATTGAAAACTTTCCTAATAGAGAGGACACCTAAAAGTGAAAATGTATCCCATGAAATTCATGATGAGGACAGAAGGAAGGTGAATCAAGAATGGAGAAACTCCAAATTTAGGTTGAAGACCAATCACGTTCCTAAGATCGACATGAGGAAGTTTGATGGAAAGGACCCTATCACATGGATACTTTAGATGGAGCAATTCTTTGATCTACATAATGTGCCACATACACAAAAGGTAAGAATTGCTTCTTTATATTTAGAACCCAATTAATTTGTATGGTATCGATGACTTTGTTCTCGCAAATCACTCGTCACTTGGACAACTTTCATGGAAGAAATGATAGCACACTATGATGATACAAGGCGCAATACCTTCTTTAGCCAATTGATAAATCTCAAGCAAAAGGGTTCATTTACAAAGAACATTGAGAACTTCCAAATATTGAATATAAAGGTAACACATATTCCATATGATTACTTGATTGATATATTCATATTAACTTTAAAGGATAACATTCAACATGGGGTTCACCTTTGGATACCCAAATCATTGGAGAATTCATTTAGGGTGGCGAGAAATGTTGAAAGTAAAAATATGGCTATGGCTACTAGAAGGACCAATCCTAACATACATAGAGAGAATAATGCTCCTTCTTCTAAAACACCTCAACTTACAAGGTTGACACCTCAACAATTGGAGGAAAGAAAAGAAAAAGGTTTATGCTTTAATTGTGACAGAAATTATAGTAAGGGAAATAAGTGTGGTGAGAAGAACTTATTCTACATATATTGTGAAGAGGAAGAAGAACAAGAACAAGAAAAAGAACCATCTCAAGATGAAAACTTAGAAGCAATTTCATCTGAAGAGTTGGCTCCCAAGATATCATTTAATGCATTGGCTAGAATTAGCACTCATTAAACCCTCAAGATCGAAGGATATATCAAAAAGAAAGAGTTAATAGTCCTAATTGATTCTAGAAGTACTCATAATTTCATTCACTATAAATTAGCCAAAGCTCTCAATAGCTTTGTATATCCAGCACCAGAGTTTCAAGTAATGATTGCCAATGGAGGAAGTATCAATTGCTCAGGAAAATGCAATAAGAACAATCTTACTATGGGGGAATATGTAATGAATAGTCCAATTATTGTTATACCCATGGGTGGTGTTGATGTTTTACTAGGAATCCAATGGTTACAATCATTAGGAATAATGGATTTTAATTTTCAAGAAGTTTTCATGAAATTTTCATTGGAAGGAAAATAAATTGAGTTAAGAGGTATCACAGGGAAACCCGATAAGGTGATAATCTCTAATGGCATGAAAAAATTATTGAAAAAGGGGAATCAAGGTGTTATTGCACAACTATACTCACTAGATGTTCAAACATATAAGCCATCTATTCCTATAGATCTCCAAGGGATCATTGATAAGAATTCAAAAGTATTTGAAGATATTCCCAAAGGTCTTCCACCCACTCGAATTCTTGATCATGATATTAACCTAATTCCTAGGAGTGTTCCTCCTAACATCAGGCCATACATATACCCTTATGCCCAAAAGAGTGAAATTGAGCGCATGGTTGAAGAAATGTTAGAAGCTAGAATTATTAGACCTAGACAAAGTTCTTGCTCTGCACCGGTGGTAATGGTATTCAAGAAAGATGGCTCATGGCGTATGTTTCTAGATTATAGAGAGCTCAACAAGATCACTATTAAATATAAGTTGTCCATTCCCATCATTGACGAATTGTTAGATGAACTACATGGAGCAATTTATTTCACAAAGTTGGATCTTCATTCAGGGTATCATCATATTAGAATGAAGGAGGAAGATATCCCAAAAACAACATTTCGAACTCATGAAGGCCATTATGAATTTTTGGTCATGCCTTTTGGCCTTACAAATGCACCTTCCACATTCCAAGGGTTGATGAATTCCATTTTCAAGCCCTTACTTCAAAAATTTGTGTTAGTATTTTTTGATGATATACTTATCTATAGAAAGTCTTGGGAGGATCATTTGCGACATGTTGACAAGGTGCTACAACTACTAAAGGAGCAACAACTATATGGAAAACCATCGAAATGGTTCTTTGGAGTGAAGGAGGTAGAGTATTTGGGTCATATTATATCTCATGAAGGTGTCAAGGTATACCCTAACAATATTAAGGCCATGATGAACTGGCCAATTCCTAAAACATTGAAGAATCTTAGAGGATTTTTGGGTTTGACAGCTTACTATCGCAAGTTTGTTCGACACTATGGAAGAATAGCAACACCTTTAATGACACTAACTAAGAAGGATGTGTTTTCATGGAATCTATAGGCAACTAAATCTTTTGAACAACTTAAAGAGGTGATGTGAAAATCTCATGTCTTGACCACTCCAGATTTCACAAAAACCTTTATTGTGGAATGCGATGCCTCGAGAAATGGAACTGGTGTTGTCCTAATGCAAGAAGGAAGTCCCCTAGCTTTTGAAAGTCAACCACTCAAGGGAAAGGACTTACACAAACACATTTATGAGAAGGAAATGATGGAAATACTACATGCATTGAAGAAATGGCATCCTTACCTAATAGGTAGGCACTTCAAGGTCAAAACAGATCATGATAGTCTTAAATACTTCTTGGAACAAAGAATATCTTCATAAGAACAAAAAAAATGGGTAACCAAGATATTGGGTTATGATTTTGAAATCGTCTATAAAAAAGGGAAGCAAAATGTTGTGGCAAATGCACTCTCAAGGAAAGATGAATATGTTGAGGCCTTTCTCTGTGCTATCTTGATCATCTAACCTGATTGGATAATAGAAGCAAGGGATGAATGGAAGAATGAAGAAAATGTGTGGACTCTCATTTAAAGGTTGCAGCAGGATTCCAGTGCATCAGATACATTTACATGAAAAAATGATTCACTATGGTACAATGATCGCTTATATTTATGTACGAACTCCCAACTCAAACAAAAGGTACTATTGGAATTGCACAACTCTCCAGTAAGAGGGCACTCGGGATTTTTAAAAACCTAGCATAGGGTCAAGAAGGAATTTTTTTGGGATGGCCTTAAAACTGATGTTCAAAGGTTTGTGGTAGAATGTTTGGTTTTCCAACAAAATAAGGTGGAAACAATTAAGACCCCAGGTCTTTTACAACCATTAGCCATCCCAAGTCAGTGTTGGGCGGAGGTTTCCATGGATTTCATCACAGGGTTACCAAAGTTTGAAGGAAAGAGTGTCATCATGGTGATTGTTGATAGACTGACCAAATACACACACTTTTGTGCACTCTCTCATCCCTTCAAATCTAGTACAGTTGCCACCGCATTCATGGAGACAGTTCAAAAGATACATGGCAGCCCAAAGATTATTGTAAGTGACAAAGATCCCATCTTCACTGGACATTTTTGGACATAATTAGTTTCTTGTTTGGGTACTCAATTGGCTCATAGCTCATCCTATCATCCTCAACCTAATTGAAAAACCAAGATAGTGAACAAATTTCTAGAAGGATACCTTCGTTTCTTTTTTCTTTGATAAACAAACACAATGGTTCAAATGGTTACCCTTGGTAGAATGGTGGTATAACACTTCCTTTCATACTGCAAAAAAAATGACACCATTTATGGCACTCTATTGATACCATCGTCCTTCCATCACTTCTTCTCTAAAAGAAAAAACTAAGGTTCAAAAAGTGGAAGATCACATCAAGCATCAACAACAAGTTCTCCAAATATTAAAGGACAACCTGACCATGGCACATAATCGCATGAAACAACAACAGATCAACATCGTAGTGAAAGACGTTTTGAAGTAGGGAACTAGGTGTTTTTAATATGACAACCATACAAACAAATGTCCCTCAAGCAAGCCAAGAAGGATAATAAATTATCACCAAAATACTAAGGCCCTTATAAGGTGTTGCAAAAGATTGGTACTATGGCATACAAATTGGAGTTGCCTGCATCTTCACGAGTACACCCAATATTCAATGTTTCATGCTTAAAGAAGGTTATAGGTGACAATATCATAGCTCAAACTATATTTCCAGAATGATCATCCATCAATATGAATATGAAGGTCGAGAGGGGATTGCTCTTCCTGACACCGTTGGAGGGGGAGAAAGTAGAAGGGGAGTATTTGACCATGATTGAAAAGTAAGAACAGAAGGTAAGGGAAAGTAATAATTTGATCGAGGGATTTAGACATATCCAATTTTAATATCATACCGAGGGTTTTGAAAATGTTTAGAGAGTGGATGACCAAGTGGAAAGGATAACCCAATCCAAGATTTTCCTCCCCTCCACATAGATGAATTTAGTGATGATTCTGTAGACCATGTTACAGAGGGAAATTAGGAGAAATTTGTTGGGGTTTTCTACCTTGTCTTCCTTAGAGATGAAGTTGAGGAAGGTTATATTTAGATCTTGGATAAAATTGGAGTGAAGGTGGGAGTCTTCTACTAAGGCCCATGTGTCCCAACCGATTAAGTCTTGAAGCCACCTAGTTTTGGCCTCTTCTACAGTTGTTCTAGGTGTGAATGTCATTGATGGTGGAGGGATTGGATGGTATCAAGAAAGGATTGGAAATCATGGTCAAGCCTTTTTATGCCTCCTTTATTTTCATTTAGAGAGGTAATTATGTTGAAGTATTCACCAATAAGGCAATGATCATTATTGTTGATGGGGTTGCAGAAATTGAATGGAGTCAAGAAAATGAAGCTTGTCCTGGATAGAGTTGGGGCCATACAAATTAGTGAGAAAGCGAGTTCGATGGGATCATACAAGATGGAATGGAGTTGTGAGGAAGCGCTTGGTGGTAAATAATTTGGAAAAAAATATTTTAGAAAGGTTCTAGATAAGGGTAAGGCCTCCGACTACTTCATGTGCATATAAGGCCATATCTTGGGTTCCCTGCTAGATGCAAGAGGAAAGGGTTTGAATAAGGACCTGGATTCATTTAGTTTCTTGTATCATTACTATAAAGGAATTTTCCTGGAGGAGTTTTTTACTGGGAATCCCATACCTAGTTTTACCATTAAGGTCTTTGATATTCCAAGAGATGACCTTCATGAGGAATGTGGGGGGTTGGGTAGGAACTTTTCTTTCATCAAGGTAAGGTGGCCTGAGTTAACCAAAAACTCTCCCAGATATTTAAGAAGTGGTTTTTTTTTTTTTTTGACCTCTTTTCCTTTTTCTTTA
>JASDQU010103391.1:223438-245450 GCA_032191745.1 Picea mariana | reverse complement strand
AGTGATCTGCCCAAGTCTATAGACTGGAGGACGAAAGGTGCAGTGACTGGTGTGAAAAATCAAGGCCAATGCGGTGAGTTCATTCATCTGTAAAATCTAAATTAATGTTAAGAAGCCTCAAAGTTGATGGGAGTAGCTAAATTTCAGTTACTGCCTCGGCTCCGTTAATGCGTCAGTTCCATTTTAAATCTCAGATCTGTTTAGTGCTTATCTATATATCCATCCTAAAGGTTTAGACATATCTAGAAAAGGAAATGTGCTTCTTCTGGGAGTAACAGAGCTGAATCTTGAGATTTATTTTTTTTATCAAAACTATTGATTAAATCGAATCTCATTTGCATTTCCAATTTGTGGGTATGTACTTTATCCAAGGAATTGTTGGGCTTTCAGCGTAGTTGGAGCAGTAGAGGGTATCAACCAAATCGTGGCAGGCAATCTGGTTTCCCTTTCCGAGCAAGAGCTTATAGATTGTGACACTGTTAACAACGGTTGCGAAGGGGGAGCTATCGACGATGATATTCTTTCATTATTTCTAATAAGGGAATTGGTTCAGAATCAGATTACCCTTACCAGGCCCAACGCACGCAATGTGATAGGGAACAGGTATGTGGTTATAAGTTTAGATATATTGAAATAGAATGAAATTGAATTTTATTAATGTCTTCTGCAGTATCAGTTGAAGAACATGTTTCTCCTGATTTTCTGAACATGTTTCTCCTGATTTTCTGCTGCTGCATGCTCATGTTCAGTTGAAGAACACAGTTGTATCGATCGATGGTTACGAGGATGTTCCTGTGAGCAACGGAGATGCCCTTTTACAAGCGTTGGCTAATCAGCCCCTCAGTGTGGGAATCGATGCCTCTGGCAGAAACTTTCAGCTTTACAAAGGCGTAAGAACCACACACAACATACTATCGTTTCTGCTGACCGTCTCTTCCCAAGAAATTTCCATGTTAATTCCATCTGGGTTTGTCTTTTTATTGCAGGGCGTGCTGTCAGGGACGTGTGGAACCAATATTAATCATGGGAGTAGGCTAACTCGGGAGCAATCTTCCCTCCCGAGTGTCCTCGACTTTCGCACATCCAACGACCTCGACGTCTGCGCCTCTTTTCGACAAAGACCTCCTCTCCTTCGTCGTTGGTTGTTGTCTGTTCACCGTTTCCGTTTTCTTTCCAACTTGCTCTTACTCCTTGTCACCTCTGCCGTAAGGGACGGGCGAAGACTATCCATCACCATCTTCTGTCACTTTAAATGGCACTTCCCATCATCGAATGTGACGGCCGACGGCGACGGAGGTAATGCATGCCATATTTAACCAGGATGCCATGCGCCAATGGATTCCAATTTCCATTAATGCATACGCTTGAAATTTGAAGGACAGAAGAGGCAGGCTTGAAATTTGAATTTGAATTTGGTAAGAATGCGGGTTTTATTGGCATAAAATTTGAAGTTGGTAAGAAGGCGGGCCTTATTGCATATCAATACTCGCTATTCTTTATCCATTTCGTTGCTTTCTAAGTCCACAGTGCACTTAGAATTCATTTCTATACTTCGATGGCGGCTGTGAATGTATAATCAATGGCGATGAATGGAGTATCACTCCTGCAACGGATGTCTATGGCTCCCAGGGGCCTTCCAGTGGCAGGAGTGATGAATGGAGTATCGCTCCCGCAACGGAGGCCAACGCAGATGTCAACGGCTTCCAGGGGTCTTCGAGTGAAATGCATGGCAGGGGTTAGTAACTGTTGCTGTGACTCCCACTATAATTTTTTTTTAATTGTTATTGTACACGAATTGTTGCTATTGTTTTTATAACTTAATTTGCATGTAGATCCACAGCCGAACGAGTCAAAGCAATCCACTTCTACGTCTCCTACGAAGGTAAGCGATTAATTGTCAATTTTTACACGAACATGCACTGCACTAGCCATGCATTGAAATAAATTGAGTGGATTAATGCAGGTGAGCCCAAAGTTAACGGACCTGTTTGCATTCGGTGGGCCAGCGCCAGAGAACATAAATGGGAGACTGGCCATGCTCGGATTCGTCTCAGCTGTTGGGGTTGAGCTAGCAAGAGGAAAGACCTCTTCTCTCAGCTGGGCACCGGAGGAGTTCACATTTTTCCCAGAAAAGCAAAGATATCACTATCCTTTATGCCAAAATCTCCATAAAATGTCCTTCATAACTTCATCTGAGATAACACCTTTGCACTCCTTTCTGACTTACAAACTGTAAACAAGGACCACAGATCCCATTATATATATGGACAACATGAAACTGGTGGCAAAACTGATGAAAATAAAATCAAGATCCGCCCATTTCCGAAATCTGGGTGAATGCCCTTCAGGAAAACACCAAGATCTCTCAATCCCTTCAAGATTATCAAATTCGCTTTCGAGATGTTCAATTGGGGCTATCCCGGACAAAACCCATGTCGCATTTTTTTTAAATTCCTCCCCATCTGCTCAGAAATTAAGCCCGAAATTCCACTGTCGAAAACCACATTGTTTTTCCAGCTGTTTTGATGAAGACTTTATTAAATTTCATACAAGTTCAAACACGCGCTTCGTCGATCATCCTGTTAATAACATTTTTTGTCTGGGGCACAAGAGTATTCAGGTCTGCAGGTTGCACGAGCAGCGCCCAGGCGCAGCGCATAGAAGAAGTCTTGTTCGGACATAAAATCAAGCGAGTGGGCAAAATTATAGTGTCAGCGGTCCTGATCCATCCATATGAGTAGATCAACGGTTGGCGAGAAGTCATAGATAGATAAGATGCACCGAGGATAGCACAATGGATAGCGCCCACATCATGTGAGAGTATGGATGGCAGTCGTTCATCCAAAGGACACGTGGCGCACGATCTGGTCACGTAGGCTTTTCGACAGTCGCGAGTTCAAAGGGTGAAGGTTTTTTGTCGTTATACATCTCGAAGTCCCGAACCCCGAAGTGTCGATAGCACCTGAAATCAGGCTCACAACATCATCGGGTGAGTTCAGAGATGTCAGATCTAGGGGGACAGGCGGCGCCAACTCAAGCCATCTCGGCATTTTGCTCATCGCGGTTTCAAGGGACGGGGATCAACCCCTTCCTATTCACGAACACCGAAAGCTCCTTTGCGAGTAAGCACAAGGTCACAGCCCGTGGCCACCTGGGAAAGAAAAGAACTGTGCAAAAGGAGCCAAAGACATCGAGGCTAGCCGTCGAAAGGATCATCGTGATCTCCATGCGCCATCTGATGCGACTTCGATCCTAGCCCTCGCTCAAGAATTAAATGAAGGTGAACAGAGGTAGTTGAAACCTCAGCTCGCTTATTGAATGCGAGGTATGGAGGTTCCGACAGACAGTCTGCCCGAGACGGTCCTGTACACGGATTTTCTCCAAAAGGTCATGGTCGGTCCTCATCTGATCAGAGAAAGTCTGCGCATGCCATGTTGGCCTTTAATGTTGTTGCTATCTCCCCTGCAGGAGCCATGCACAGTTAAGGCGGCGTCTGACGAAAGTTACCCGTCCAAATTCTACTGAGGGGACACCATGCCTTGGATGACTGAACATGCCTCTGATAGGAGAATTTTGCTAAGTATATAGACTCAGTCTTTGTATTTTGTAAGGGATCGATGGTAGAGCGAAGCTCCTGATTGTAAAGTTTTAACACACTCTAGTTCTCTGGTTATGCATCTGTATGTGAGATTTCTCGTTTGATGACAGACAGTCTTTCCTACTCCGTCTAATTTTCATCTTATGCTGAGAGAGTTCGTGAATGACTAATTCGTGCGAATTATTGCAATCATGTTATGATAAAGGATTTATTGTTGCTTTGTTGTATTCTCTGGTGTTTTTCATTTGAATGTAAGAAGATCTTGCGTTTAGATGTCTTCTCCCACAGCCTGTTAGAAACCTGATGTTTACGACAGACCTGTGCACCTCTCTAATACAAGTCTTCCCCCTACTCACCCTTACTACAACTTACTATCTGAAGTTTGATTAAGACCTCACCTGTCCATGTCTACCTGGCCTAGTTTCGGAGTTAGAACCACACCGTCTTGAGTTGGCTTCCAATCAATCACCCCATTAAACAAATCGTGACACAAACTGATGGGCGTCGGGCTCTGTTCCTACTGCAGTCCAGGAGTGACTTCTGACGTAAATGGTATCATTCTTTACCCCCTACTAGCATCTCTTCACTCAGCCAATTCCATGCAGCCTTCACTGCCTATTGTCAGGAGCTTTATCCCTCTGAGTTGATTTGTCACAACTGTTGTGAGGGATACCACAACTATATACAAGATAAAGTTGTTTCGGACATAGGCTGTGAGGATGATCCTGACGACCTGGATCAAAAATCATTCCTTTCTCCTCCACATTCGTCTGCATCAGAGGAGGGTCATGAAGCTGATGAAGATCCCGGGGAGGAAGAAGACACACTGAGTGAGTTGATAGAGCAGGTGAAGTATCTCTCTACTCGATATGCAAAGTTGGAATCTGAGGACAATGGGTAGGATTTTCCAGTCTCCAAGGCAGATGTTCTAGATGGCTCTTTCGAGGAGATTATTGAAGATTTTGTAAACACATTAACATCTGCCCCCGATGAGCTTGCTGTCTCAGATCAAAACGATGAAGAGGTAGTTGTGGAAGAGGATTGTTCTCTTTTCCTTCACGAGATTTCCCATGATGTGTTTACATTTGGGGTCGAAACGGAGGAGCAGGGGATAGTTTCATTTTTGCAAGTTGGAGAAGCTCTTTTCCCCCTCGACTTTGATGATTATCTGGAAGAGGAGCAGCAGAACCCCACATCACCTTTTGCTTATCAGAGCAGCCAAACCACTTATGACAGTTACGAATCAGAGTCTGAGATCGATATGCTGGATTTCCAAGAGCAGGTCGCAGAACCTTGTCCTTTGCTCACTAAGGAAAATTATCACGAGGAAATCAGCCATCTCAGTCTTTCAAGAGATGCTTAGCAGTACAAGGAAGAGAAAAATTTACCTGGGGGGCCTGTTTATGATGAATACGAATCTGACCCAAGGGAGAGCCAAGAAGAGGAAAAAGAACCAGAGGAGCAGTCTGCCCTTTGTTCAGAACCAGTCAGTGAGCAGCCACCACCTAAGATCAACAAGCCCACTTCAGTTATTCACATGCCTGTGCTTATCAGAGACATTCGGTTGCATGTGAACAACTGTGTAGCAGAAGAGGTTGTCTGTCGCCAATTTCCTGGAATTGGCCACTCATTCGATGACCCTGTCAGTGAATACATGGAGTGGCATTTCCCTTATGCTTTGGAGACGCCATATCCCATCTCAACTTTAGCGTGTAAGGGGAAGTTGAAGAGTGTAACCGTTCTGTTGTCTCAGTTACATCAATTGTTTGTGATCACTGACAGAAGGAAAGAGCTTCCTTTCAAGAAGTTACTTGATTGGCTATGGTGGAAGTCTGCTTTCACCTAGCCCCATGTACAGTGTTTTATTAGTTTAGGATTGTATATAAATAAGCTCCTTTGAGCATGCATCTTTATTTTGTCGCTTTTATTTTTTGGCCTGTATTTTCAGCAGAAGGATGTTTTGAGCCTGACTCCATAGCCCAATAGCAAGGCACCGAAGCTGCGGAATGAGTCCTTAGAGCATCACAGGGACGACTCTATCCCCCATGGAGCCTAATGTTAGTAACATTTTTTGTCCGAGGCACAAGAGTATTCAGGTCTGCAGGTTTCACGAGGTGCGCCCAAGCGCAGCGCATAGAAGAAGTCCTGTTCGGACTTAAAATCAAGTGAGCCGGCAAAATTATAGTGTCAGCAGTCATGATCCATCCATATGAGTAGATTAATGGTTGGCGGGAAGTCGCAGATAGAGAATATGCGTCGAGGATAGCGCAATGGATAGCGCCCACATCATGTGCGAGCATGGATGGCAGTTGTTCATCCAAAGGACATGTGGCATGAGATCTGGTCATGTCGGCTTTATGGCAGTCGCGAGTTCAAAGGGTGAAGGTTTTCTGTTGTTATACATCTCGAAGCCCCGAACCCCGAAGTGTCAATAGCGCCTGAAATCGGGCTCACAAAATCACCAGGTGAGTTCAGAGCCGTCAGATCTAGGGGGACGTGCGGCGTCAACTCAAGCCATCTCGACGTTTCACTCATCGCGGTTTCGAGGGACAGGGATCAACCCCTTCCTATTCACGAATGTCGAAATCTCCATTGTGAGTAAGCACAGGGTCACAGCCCGTGGCCACCTGGGAAAGAAAAGAACTGTGCAAAAGGAGCCAAAGGCATCAAGCCTAGCCATCGAAAGGATCATCGTGATGTCCATGCACCATATGATGCGAATTCAATCCTGGTCCTCGTTGAAGAATTAAATGAAGGTGAACAGAGGTAGTTGAAACCTCAGCTCACTTATTGAATGCGAGGTATGGAGGTTCTGGCAGACAGTCTGCTCGAGACGGTCCTGTACATTGATTTTCTCCAAAAGGTCATGGCCGGTACTCATCTGACTAGAGAAAGTCCGCGCATGCCATGTTTTCCTTTAATGTTGTTGCTATCTCCCCTGCAGGAGCCATGCGCAGTTAAGGCGGCGTCTGACTAAAGTTACCCGTCCAAATTTGGCTGAGGGGACACCACGCCTTGGATGACTGAACATGCCTCTGATAGGCGAATTTTGCTGAGTATATAGACTCAGTCTTTGTATTTTGTAAGGGATCGATGGTAGAGCGAAGCTTCTGATTGTAAAGTTTTAACACACTCTAGTTCTCTGGTTATCCATCTGTATGTGATATTTCTTGTTTTATGACAGACAGTGTTTCTTACTCCGTCTAATTTTCATCTTATGCTGAGAGAGTTCATGAACAACTGATTCGTGTGAATTATTGCAATCATGTTATGATAAAGGATTTATTGTTGCATTGTTGTATTCTCCAGCGTTTTGCATTTGAATGCACTAAGATCTTGCGTTTAGATGTCTTATCCCACAGACTGTTAGAAACCTGATGTTTACCACAGACTTGTACACCTCTCTGATACAAGTCTTCCCCCTACTCACCCTTACGACAACTTATTGTCTGAAGTTTGATTAAGATCTCACCTACCCACGCCTACCTGGCCTAGTTTCGGAGTTAGAACCACACCGTCCTGAGCTGGCTTCCAATCGATCACCCCATTAAACAAATCGTGACACAAACTGATGGGCGTCGGGCTCTGCTCCTGCTGCAGTCCAGGAGTGGCTTCTGACGCTAACATTTCTGGCACCGTTGTCGGGGACGAAGTTGAAGATTTTCCCCAGGCAGAACGACATTGAGCCTCTGATTCTAAAGGCGCATCAAACATCAGAGCCCTTCAAGATTGCTTCTGTGCACCTGGCGACTCCACTGTGGCGACTCCATTGTTTCCACTTCACTGTTTCAGATATGTCTACTATTGGCACATCTGAAAGCTGACCCAGAGGAGCTTTCTCGAGAAGGTTTCAGTAGCTGCTTTCTCAGCCTGAGAAGCTTCCTCGGGTAACAACAACATTAGGATCTGGCCTTTGATGGTGAACAAGGACCAGACACATTCGAAGTTGCACATCTTTCACCTGGCGACTCCATGATTCAAGGATCGATTGGCGACTCCACTGGTTCGATATAGAGAAAATCCTTGCTCGCAGGTTTGCTCCTTTTAATTTTTCTACTATTCCTGGTTTTCCTAATGTTGTCCCCTCTCTAGATGAATGGGGCGATTATTTGCCCATATTTGGAAAATGTGAAAAGGACAACCCTTCTCAGCACCTCAGTGAGTTTCATGAACTCATGCATCAGTGGGAGATACATCATGAGGATGTATTACTGAAAATGTTCATGTTCTCGTTAGCAGGGGATGCTCGTAAATGGTATCATTCTTTACCCCCTACTAGTATCTCTTCACTCAGTGAATTCCATGCAGCCTTCACTGCCTATTGTCAAGAKATTTATCCCTCTGATTTGATTTGTCATAACTGTTGTGAGGGATACCACAACTATATACAAGATAAAGTTGTTTCGGACATAGGCTGTGAGGATGATCCTGACGACCTGGATCAAAAATCATTCCTTTCTCCTCCACATTCGTCTGCATCAAAGGAGGGTCATGAAGCTGATGAACATCCCAGGGAGGAAGAAGACACCCTGAGTGAGTTGATGGAGCAGTTGAAGTATCGCTCTACTCGATATGCAAAGTTGGAATCTGAGGACAATGGGGAGGATTTTCCAATCTCCGAGGTAGATGTTCTAGATGGCTCTTTCGAGGAGATTATTGAAGATTTTGTAAATGCATTAACATATGCCCCCGATGAGCTTGTTGTCTCATATCAAAATGATGAAGAGGTAGTTGTGGAAGAGGATTGTTCTCTTTTCCTTCACGGGATTTCCCATGATGTGTTTACATTTGGGGTCGAAATGGAGGAGCAGGGGATAGTTCCATTTCTGCAAGTGAGAGAAGCTCTTTTCCCCCCCGACTTTGATGATTATCTGGAAGAGGAGCAGCAGAACACTACATCACCTTTGGCTTATCAGAGAAGCCAGATCACTTATGACAGTTACGAATCAAAGTCTGAGCTCGATATGTTGGATTTCCAAGATCAGGTCGCAGAACCTTGTCCTTTGCTCACTATGGAAAATTATCACGAGGAAATCAGCCATCTCAATCTTTCAAGAGACGCTGAGCAATACAAGGAAGAGAAGAATTTACCCGGGGGGGCTGTTTATGATGAATATGAATCTGACCTGGGGGAGAGCCAAGAAGAGGAAAAAGAACCAGATGAGCAGTCTGCCCTTTGTTCAGAACCAGTCAGTGAGAAGCCACCACCTGAGATCAGCGAGCCCACTTCAGTTATTCACCCGCCTGTGCTTATCAGAGATATTCGGCCGCATGTGAACAACTGTGTAGCAAAAGAGGTTATCTGTCGCCAATTTCCTGGAATTGGCCACTCATTCGATGACCCTGTCAGCAAATACATGGAGTGGCATTTCCCTTATGCTTTGGAGCTGCCATATCCCATCTCAACTTCAGCGTATAAGGGGAAGTTGAAGAGTGTAACCGTTCTGCTGTCTCGATTACATCAACTGTTTGTGATCACTGACAGAAGGAAAGAGCTTCCCTTCAGGAAGTTACTTGATTGGATATGGTAGAATTATGCTTTCACCTAGCCCCATGTACAGTGTTTTATTAGTTTAGCATTGTATATAAATAAGCTCCTTTGAGCATGCATCTTTATTTTGTTGCTTTTATTTTTCGGCCTGTATTTTCAGCAGCAGGATGTTTTGAGCCCGACTCCATAGCCCAACAACAAGGCACTGAAGCTGCGGAATGAGTCCTTAGAGCATCACAGGGACGAATCTATCCCCTATGGGGCCTAATTCTAGTAACATTTTTTGTCGGGGGCACAAGAGTATTTAGGTCTGTAGGTTGCACGAGGTGTGCCCAAGCGCAGCGCATAGAATAAGTCCTGTTCAGACTTAAAATCGAGCGAGCGGGCAAAATTATAGTGTCAGCGGTCCTGATCCATCCATATGAGTAGATCAACGGTTGGCGGGAAGTTGCAGATAGAGAAGATGCACCGAGGATAGCACAATGGATAGCGCCCACATCATGTGCGGGCATGGATGGTAGTTGTTCATCCAAAGGACACGTGGCGTGAGATCTGGTCACGTTGACTTTTCAGCAGTTGCAAGTTCAAAGGGTGAAGGTTTTCTGTCGTTATACATCTCGAAGCCCTGAACCCCGAAGTGCTGATAGCACCTGAAATCGGGCTCACAGCATCATCGGGTGAGTTCAGAGCCATCAAATCTAGGGGAACGCGCGGCACCAACTCAAGCCATCTTGGCATTTTTCTCATCGCAGTTTCGAGGGACGGGGATTAGCCCCTTCCTATTCATGAACGTCGAAAGCTCCTTTACGAGTAAGCACAGGGTCACAACCCGTGGCCACCTGGGAAAGAAAATAACTGTGCAAAAGGAGCCAAAGGCGTTGAGGCTAGTCGTCGAAAGGATCATCGTGATCTCCATGTGCCATCTGATGCGACTTCAATCCTGGTCCTCACTGAATAATTAAATGAAGGTGAACAAAGGTAGTTGAAACCTCAACTCGCTTATTGAATGCGAGGTATGGAGGTTCTGACAGATAGTCTGCCTGAGAAGGTCCTGTAGACTGATTTTCTCCAAAATGTCATGGCCGGTCCTCATCTGACCAGAGAAAGTCTGCGCATGTCATGTTGGCCTTTAATGTTGCTGTTATCTCCCCTGCAGGAGCCATGCCCAGTTAAGGCGGCGTCTGATGAAAGTTACCCGTCCAAATTCGGCTGAGGGGACACCACCCCTTGGATGACTGAACATGCCTCTAATAGGCAAATTTGCTGAGTATATAGACTCAGTCTTTGTATTTTGTAAGGGATTGATGGTAGAATGAAGATCCCGATTTTAAAGTTTTAACACACTCTAGTTCTCTGGTTATGCATATGTATGTGAGATTTCTCGTTTTATGACAGACAGTCTTTCTTACCCCGTCTAATTTTCATCTTATGCTGAGAGAGTTCGTGAATGACTGATTCATGCGAATTATTGCAATCATGTTATGATAAAGGATTTATTGTTGCATTGTTGTATTCTCCGACATTTTGCATTTGAATGCAAGAAGATCTTGCATTTAGATGTCTTCTCCCACAGCCTGTTAGAAACCTGATGTTTACGACAGACCTGTGCACCTCTCTGATACAAGTTGTCCCCCTACTCACCCTTACTACAACTTACTGTCTGAAGTTTGATTAAGACCTCACCTGCCCACGCCTACCTGGCCTAGTTTTGGAGTTAGAACCACACCATCTTGAGTTGGCTTCCAATCGATCACCCCATTAAACAAATCATGACACAACCTGATGGGTGTCGGGCTCTTCTCCTGCTGCAGTCCAGGAGTGACTTCTGACGCTAACACATCCTTAACTTACATCTCTTACTTCTGAAACCATTGATTCTATATGACATTAGAACCTTTTTTTGTTTGGTTGTTAGACTTATCCCATATGCATAGTGAGAAGGTTAAAAAAAATTGATTTATATATATTGTTGAATGGAAGCTTGCGTAGAGCATAATGGTCGAGGGCTTGGGCTTGGTTGGTTTGTTGGGTGCATGAAACATTCGACATATAATTTAGGTGGATGACTCGACATTTCGATAGCTCGAGGACATGGAGATTGGCTTGAAATTCCATAGTCCTCTAAAACATATAAAATAACTAGAGTACCCTTTTTAATAAAAGATAAAAAATATTATTTTATGGCTTGAAATTCCAACTCAAACTCTTAAAATATATAAAATAACTAGAATCTCTTTTTTTAATAAAAAATAAATAAAAAATATTATTTTAAAACCACATCAATTAGTTTGTTCTACCCATCAATGAGATACAAACTGCGTGATCCATATTCACATAGACTGAAAACTTTCTATTTCATCTAGCCTTCCCTATTACATCATTCCATATTCACATGGATTGAAAACTTTCTATTTCATCTAGTCTTCCCTATTACATCATTACATTAATTTTCTTTATTTACATCATTTCCACAACAATTTTAAGCTTAAGTGTTTTATTTATTTTTAAAAATAATATTTTTTAATAAAAAATAAACAAAAAATATTATTTTAAAACCACATCAATTGGTTACGCCATTGCTCTAACCATCAATGAGATACAAAGCTACCTAATCCACGTGAAAATGGATTGAAAACCATGAAAAATTTCTATTTCATCTAGCATTATTATCTATTTTTAAAAACAATAATTTTTAATAAAAAATAAATATAAAATATTATTTTAAAATCACATCAATTAGTTAAGGCATTGCTCTAACAATGAGATACAAAGCTGCCTAATCCATGTGAAAACCGATTGAAAACCATGAAAACTTTCTATTTCATCTAGCATTTCCTATTACATCATTGCAATAATTTTCTTTATTTACATCATTTTCACAAGTGTTTTACTTATTTTTAAAGATAATAAAATTTAAATTTATTATATTTTTTATAATAAACTTTAATATAATTATATTTTTTTTAATAATAAAATATATTATTATTTCATTATCAATTAATCATCTAAATAACTGTAATATTTGTTTTTCTTAATCAAATTATTTTTTCTTTTATTCATGTCGGTAGGGTGGATAGATATGATGCAAATCATCAATTAACAATTCCACTATGGTGAATATCCTAAGTGAATACATCATCAACTAGATCATGGCATACAAATCCAGTTGGTCTCACAATTGTGCATGCTCGGCTAACAATTCAAATGAAAAGACTTGACCTACCCATATGCGAGTATTTGCTGGTAGGGTGGATAGATATGATGCAAATCATCCATTAAGAGTTTGAGATGAGAATCAATATATTAATAAGAACTTGGGATTTCATTCAATTAAGATGAGAATCATATAATTGAGGGAGATGTCTAATTACTTTCATGCTCAACATGGAACTATTATGTTTCTATATTTTGTTTTTCTTTATGATTAGCTAGTAGTTGTCATAAATTCCATAACTTTGTTTTTGCATAATTAGTAAATATAGTCTGCTGACTGGAGTTTCTTTTAAACATGCATTTTCTGCACTTTTAAATGTACAATAAATATTTTGGTATGTAAAATTTTGAGAAAAATAATATTTTTAAGTATTTGTAAGATGTATACTCTCGAATTGTTTTCGTATTGAATTTTAAGAAATCATATTTTGTCCATATTGAGTCAAATTCGATTTCTAATTTGAACTTTGTGACAATGGTTTGTGGCATGCAGGATGCATTCTTTACCAAATGCATGCACTCTACTAGAGTCCTCTCCTTAACCGATAATGTTTCACATCTCATATACCCCACCAACATGTGGTAACGTTTAGAGTGGAACCGTATGCACCTTCCAAAAACTGATGATAAGAAAGCTATACGAAAGTTGACTATACAGAAGTTGACCACACGAAGTTGACTACACGAAAGTTGACTATATAGAAGTTGACCACAAAAGTTGACTATACGAAAGTTGACCACTGAATCCGTATATGCACATATACAGAAGTGGTCAACATTCGTATATGTGCATATACGGAAGTGGTCAACTTTTGTATATGTGCATATACATCACATATACGAAAGTTGACCACTTTCGTATATGCGCATATAGGGAAGTTGACCACTTCCATATATGCACATTTACGGAAATGGTTGACTTTCGTATATGCGCATATACAAAAGTGGTCAAACTTTGTATATTGGCATATACGAAAATGGTCGACTTCCATATATGCACATATATGGAGGCAGTCAACTTTCGTATATCCGCATATACAGAAATGGTCAGCTTCCGTATATGCGCATATATACGAAAATGGTCGCCTTCCGTATATGCGCATATATGAAAATGGTCGGCTTCCGTATATGCGCATATATGAATGTGGTCAACTTTTGTATATGTGCATATACAAAAGCCGACCATTTTCATATATGCGCATATACAGAAGTGGTTAGCTTCTATATATGCGCATATACGGAAGTGGTCAACTTTCGTATGTGTCATATATGCACATATACAGAAGTTGACCACTTTCGTATATGCACATATATGGAAGCTGACCACTTGCATATATGTGCATATACACAAGTGGTTAGCTTTCGTATATGTGCATAGACTTAAGCCAACCATATACCAAAGCCAATGTGCAAATACAGAAGTGGTCGACTTCGATATATGCACATATACAGAAGTACCCCGCATTCCTATATGCGCATATACGAAACTTGATCACTTATGTATATGCCCATATGTGTAAGCCGACCATTTCAATATATGTGCATATACGAAAGTGGTAAGCTTCTGTATATGTGCGTATACGAAAGTCGACCATATCCGTAAATGTGCATATACGAAAACCGACCATTTCCCTATATGCGCATATATAGAAGTTGACCGCTTCTGTATATGTGCATATACAGAAATGGTTGGCTTCCGTATATGTGCATATACGGAAGCCCAACATTTTCATATATGCTCATATACAGAAGCGGTCAGCTTCCCTATATGCACATATAGGGAAATGATCAGCTTCCGTATATGCGTATATACAAAAATGGGCATATCTAGGTATATGCCCATTCTGTATATGCACATATATGGAAATGGTCGACGTCCATTTATGTATATGCATATATATATGGAAATGGTCACACAAATGGAGATGGAAGCCGACCATTTCAATATATGCGTGTATACGCAATGGGCATATACCTAGATATACCCATTTTCGTATATGTGCATATACGGAAGCCGACCATTTCCCTATATGCGCATATAGGGACACTGACCGCTTTCGTATATGCGCATATAAGTAAATGGTCGGCTTTCATATATGCGCATATACAGAAATGAAATATACGAAAGCCGACAATTTTCGTATATGTGCATATACGAAAGGGAAATGGTCGGTTTTCCACTTCCGTATATGCGCATATAGAGAAATGGTCAGCTTCCGTATATGCGCATATACGGAAATGGTCAGCTTTCGTATATGCACATATACAGAATATGATCGCTTCCGTATATGCACATATATGGAAATGGTCGGCTTACGTATATGTGAATATACAGAAGTGGTATATACGGAAGGTGACCACTTCTGTATATGCGCATATACAAAATTTGACTACTTTCGTATATGCGCATATATAGAAGCTGACCGCTTTCGTATATGCGTAAATACGGAAATGGTCGGCTTACATATATGCACATATACGAAAGTGGTCAACTTTCGTATATGTGCATAGAACATATACAAAATTTGACTACACTGAAGTTGACCACTTCCGTATATGCAGATATATAGAAATGGTTGACTTTTGTATATGCGCATATACAGAAGCTGGCCATTTCTGTATATGCGCATATAGGGAAATGGTCGACTTTCGTATATGTGCATATACGGAAATGGTTGGCTTCCATATACGCGCATATATAGAAGCCGACTGCTTTCGTATATGCGCATATACAGAAATGGTCGGCTTACGTATATGCACATATACAGAAGTGGTATATACGGAAGCTGACCACTTCCGTATATGTGCATATACGAAATCTGACCACTTTCGTATATGCGCATATACAGAAACTGACCGCTTCCGTATATGCCCATATACGTAAATGGTCGACTTACGTATATGGGCATATACAAAAGTGGTATATATGGAAATGGTCACCTTCCGTATATGTGCATATACTGAAGTTGACCATTTCCGTATATGGGCATATACGAAAGTGGTCAACTTTCGTATATAGCACATATACGAAAGTTGACTATACTGAAGTTGACCACTTCCATATATGCACATATACAAAAGTGGTCAACTTCTGTATATGTGTATATACAAAAGTTGACCATTTCTGTATATGCACATATACAGAATGGTCGGCTTCTGTATAAGCACATATACAGAAGTGGTCAAATTCTGTATATGTGCATATACGAAGTTGACCACTTCCGTATATGCACATATAGGGAAATGGTCAGCTTCTGTATATGCGCATATACGGAAATGGTCGGCATTCGTATACGCGTATATAAAAAAGCTGACTGCTTTCGTATACGCGCATATATAGAAGCTAATCGCTTCCGTATATGCGCGTATACGTAAGTGGTCAAATTCTGTATATGCGCATATACGAAAGTTGACCACTTCCGTATATGTGCATATATGGAAGCGAAAGAAGTCAACTTCTGTATATGTGCATATACGGAAGTTGACCACTTCTGTATATGCGCATATACGGAAGCCAATCATTTCCGTATATGCGCATATAGGGAAATGGTCAACTTTTGTATATGCACATATATGAAAATGGTCAGCTTTCGTATACGTGCATATACAGAAGATGACCACTTCCATATATGTGCATATACAGAAATGGTCGACTTTCGTATTTGCGCATATATGGAAATGGTCAACTTCTGTATATGTGCATATACGAAAGTCGACCATTTCCATATATGCGCATATACGGAAACTGATCACTTCTGTATATGAGCATATATGAAAGCTGACCATTTCCATATATGCACATATACGGAAGTCGACCACTTCCCTATATGCACATATACAGAAGCCGACCATTTGCCTATATGCGCATATATTAATGTGGTCGGTTTCTGTATATGCGCATATATGAATGTGGTCGGTTTCTGTATATGCGCATATACGAAAGCTGACCATTTTTGTATATGCGTATATATGGATGTGGTTAGCTTCCGTATATGTGCATATACAGTAGTAGTCAACTTTTGTATATGTGTCGTATATGCACATATACAAAAGTTGACCAACTTCCATATATGCGCATATACAGAAGCTGACCACTTCTATATATGTGCATATACGGAAGTGGTCAGCTTCCGTATATGTGTCGTATATGCACATATACAGAAGTGATCAAATTCCATATATGTGCGTAAACGAAAGCCGACCATTTTCGTATATGTGCTTATACAAAAGTGGTCGGCTTCTGTATATGCGCATATATCGAAGTAGTTAGCTTTTGTATATGTGCATGTACAAAGTGGTCAGCTTTTGTATATGTGCATATACGAAATTTTATCACTTCTGTATATGCGCATATACAAAATCTGACCATTTCTATATATGCACATATAAGAAAGCGGTTAGCTTCTGTATATGCACATATATATAAATGGTCGGCTTCCGTATATGCATATATACGGAAATGGTCGGCTTTCATATATGTGCATATATAGAAGCTAACCACTCCAGTATATACGCATATATGAAATCTGACCACTTCTACATATACGAAAGTTGTCGGCTTTCGTGTATGCACATATACAGAAGGTGACAGATTATGTATAAGCGCACATACAGAAGTGGCTAGACTATGTATATGTACATATATGGAAGTTGACGCCTATACAAAATCCACCTTCCACCTTTCGTATATGTTCATATACTAAAGTGGTCGACTTCCATATATGTGCATATATGGAAGTGGTCGTCTTCCATATATGTGCATATATGGAAGTGGTCGTCCTCCATATATGTGTATATATAGAAACCATCTTCCATTTATGTGCATATATGAAAGTGGTGGGATTCTGTATATGCGCATATATAGAAGTGATCGACTTTTGTATATGCACATAAACAGAAGCCGAATGACTTCTATATATGCACATATATGAAATTCAACCACTTTCATATATGTGCCACTTTCGTATATGCGCATATACGAAATTCAGTCGGCTGTCGTATATGCGCATGGTCGACTTTTGTATATGCCCCTCTCTCTCCCTCCAATTATCTCTCTCTCTCTCTCTCCATCTCTATGCCACTCTTCACCCTTTTCTCTCCCTCCATTTATTTCTCTCTCTCATCCCCTCTGCCCCTCTCTCCCTTCCTCCTTTTATACTGCCATTTCTCTCTCCCCATCTCTCTTCCACCTACATCTCTATTTCTCTGTCCCCATCTCTCTTCCACCTTCAATGCATCATTATTTAACAAATTCACTACTATGACATTCATACAGTTGAAGTTTGGTTTTAAAGATTACCATGTGAATCCATGTCGTTATACCCTACTTTTATCTAAATATGGTAGAATCATACTTGAAGGGCTGCTATGTTAGTCTTAGTGCAAACCATGTTCTCAACCTTCATATTTTCTAGGATGTAGTTAGTAGGTCCACTAAATATATAAACTAAAGTGTTGCTCATGGAAGGATTGGTAGAAATATTGCATTATGTTATCTCGACCTGTCACTAATTTTATTATAGACCTTAACAACATTCTATGTTGTCAATAAATCAAGATTCCATATTTCTATGATAACATTATCGAGAGCATTTAGTCATGCATATGGCAGCAAGGGATTTTATGAGGGTTGAAAACTCAAATACCAACAAAACCCCAAAAAGCCAACTGATTAAAAAGGATATCATTATGCCACACAAGTTTGTAATAATACCTTGTATATATTGGCGTGCATTAAAAGATTTTAAATATTACATGAACACAAATATTTCCAATTGTTCTAAACTTTTTAATAATCAAAACATTATAAGGTAAAGCCAACTTTACAATATTGGTAAGCAAAAAAGATTTTAAATTTTATATCAAAATAACTATTTGATTTTGAAGAACATTGAAATTTTTTAATAACTATAACCTAAATTACTATAAAGTCCAGGCAAATTCAACTCTATATAATAATATAAAAATTTAATAGCTGTGAGAACACAAGCTAGCAGAGAGAAGTTGAATTGCAATATAAATGTTCTTAAGAATTGTTCTAGCTTTTCGTGCCTGGAAGACAATATTTTTGCTACAACAATTTGTGATGAGCATAGAAACTCTCAATGGTGCGAGCTCAATTTGGTTTCTAATAATAGCAATGCTCCAATGGGTGACATACGAGTTCCTGCATTTGCATCAATATCCCTTAAACGTAATCACTCTTCCATCTGTCGGGCACCCTCAATTCTATGGGGCACTTCGAATTTATGTATCTGCTACAAGCACTTCTTGTGTACTGAGTGTTGGAGCGTATGATCAACATTATCAAGTTAAGTCAATCGACAAGAGAAATCTCATAGAAGTAGAGGTTCTGGAATTGATTGGCGACGAACTCGACTATAGTGGTAGGGACATTTCCCAACCTTGAGTAGACCACCACTGTCATTGAAGGAACAACCCGTTCGCCCTTAAAACCTGCTCGTTGTTCCCACGGGTACTTGAATCATCCACAATTTCCCTCTCTCCAGTTGTTTCCCTATGCCACGGGGAATCCTTGCAATCCAAATAGTGAACGGGCACCTCTTTCGGATCTCGAAGGTCGAACATCCTATACTTATAAGGAGCAAAAATACATCAATATTCTTACATTAATAGGATTCAGAGGTGCATCTGATCACCCAAATCAAATGAAATGTTCATGACTGTTAGATCTTGAACTAATTGAAGTATATGCAGTTACATTCTATAAAATTTCCAACAAGACCATGTCAAAGCTATGGATATCACTTTTTTCGCCAACTTGAAGAGTGTAGGCATATTCTGCATATACAACAGACATAGTCGTGAGACGATTCAAGTGTTGGTATTCGATAAAGATCATGTGTCTATGATTGCCATGCTCCCTCCTCAACCCACAGGTCGGAAGGTCCATGCGCACAGAATCTTTCCCCTTACACTGGCCCGAAGAGCTCTCGGAAATGGCTCCTCTATTTCCCTTTCGGAAAATCTGCACCCAGTGTCAACTTCAAGAAATTCCCCCTTTTACTTCAGGAGATTGGACTTTGCACTTCCATAAATTCGGTGGTCAAGCGTCTTGTCTCTCTATCTCCAAAACCCAAAAACCATTCAACCCTGACCCTTTCTCTCCCTATTTCGGATTTCTCCTTATCGCGATTTCGGTAGTCGCGATGTCGAGCAACTCGTCCCCTCGACTTCCGAAACCCGATTTACCGAACCTCTGATACGCTTGCAAGATTTGACCTTTCAACGGCCTTTCACTCTGTCGAGACTTCAGACTTCGCGATATCGTGAATCCTAATGTGAGGAATTCGGAACTTCACTCCCCGAAGTCCTGAAAAGGTCAACGGAATTTGACTTCCTTGTCGAGAGTGTGCCACCTATCCACCCTGTTGATTCTGTGGCCCACACGATCCTCTCATTATTTCGAGAGATCGTGTTTTTTTATTTCACGATTCCTGTTGCAAAGGTTACGGGACTTCAACCTACGAAACCCCAAAATAGAAATCCTCGTGTAAATCCAACGGCCCTTGTGGCTTGGATCTACGACTCTACTCCTCTTGAGCTTGGAACCTTTCGAAGCACTCGTGGTAACTCCTCTACTCCTTCGTGAGATCTGACGACTCACAGGACTTCGCGAATTCTCCGTCGAGAATTCCGATCGTCCGTTTTTTCTCTGAGAACCTCTACACAACTAAACAAGGTATCTCTCTTCGTTGAACTTGTCCTCCCGCGGTCCCTCGTCGCTATGTCTTCCTTCAGATTTTTAAAGTACTTGGCCTCTTTCCTTCCTTCGACCCCTTTGAAGGTTCAAATCCTTGTAAGATTTCCCACGACTTCGAGTCTTTTAGAAAAAACCTTGCATGCACTCCTTGCGGAAAACTTTCAAGCACTTCCAAGTGTTTAAATCCTTCGACTCTGCGCACACCTGCAGCAGCAGTGTCTAAATACTTCACTCAGGTTCACAACTCTGAGACGTTACTTGGCCTGCGCACTCCTTGCATGGCTCCTGTGCCTAACTGCACTTCTGAATGAATGAGAACAAAAGCTACTCTATCTGAGCTTTCAGAGATGAACCTCTGAACCCTTTGTCAACACACTCCTTGGGAACAATTCAACTGCACTCCTTGCAGGAACTCTTGCTTAGATAGAGAAACAATTGAAACTCATTTCATTACCCTTTCCTCTCAGATTTCAAACATTCAAAAAGGAATCATTCATACATAGCATAAAATAAAATGTACAGTTGAAAGAGTAAAATAACCATGAGCATAACATTAGCATACATACACAGAGAACCAACACAACGCCATGAATTTGAATCGAAGTTCTTTTCTTATTAATTCAAATCTCTATACATGGGTATCTTCAAATTTACAGTTCTTCCTTCCTGGTTCTGTATGTGCTTGCTCTTCATGCTTATGTTACAATACACATTGAGGGTGTCTATATCCTGTTTCCCTCTTGCGCTCTAAAACTGTCTAATCTACACATTCAATTCTACCTTCTTGCATTAACTACTATAAATGCCTTCTACCTACTAAGGACGAGAGTGGATCGCTCAAGGTCCGTTTACATTTTACAAGTGCGCTCCTTCTTAATTATCTCATTTAAGATTGCGCATTAACTTCAAGACAATTTCAAAATTGTCACTGGGTGCTTGTCCAACTGTCTTTGGCCTCCATGTTGGCTCACTTGAGATGCTCCTGCATCATACTCCCTCGCTTGAAAATTTTCATGGGCTCATGTCCATGAGCTCACGCACTGTCTGTCCATGCCTCTGGATTTGTGCTTCATTTTCCCAGCTGGCATATTCAACTGGATGGTCCCTCCACTTGACCAAATACTCAAAGTATTTCTTTCACCTAGTCTTCTTGCTCACTCTTTTGTCCAGTATGCACTCCATCTGCAACTTTATTGCAGCTGGCATTTGTTTTTTCCACTGGATCATTGGCTATTCATTTCATGCTTCTTCAGATTTATATGGGTACAAATCTAATATATTGAATATCAGAGAAATTCCGATCCCATTGGGTAATTCAATCTCATAAGCATTTGCCCCAAACTTCTTCAAGACTTTGCATGGTCCAATTTTCTTCATCTTCAGTTTATTGTATGTTCCTCTCGGGAATATTTCCTTCCTCAAATGTGCCAGAATCAAATCACCAACCTCGAATTGAAGTTGTCTTCTGTGCTGATCTTATCTGCACTTATATTCCTGGCTCGAATTCTGCAATCGCTCCTTCACTTGACTGTGAAGTTCCTTCATCACCTCTACAAAATCTTCTGCACTAGCACTCCTAGTTGAAATCTGTTCTGAATCTCTCAATTCAGAAATTCCTCTCGGCTGCATGTCATAGACAATCTGAAATGGACTCTACCCTCTACTCCTGTTAACTGATTTGTTATAAGAAAATTCCGCCCGTGGTAATAGGTTGTCCCACTAGCTGTGGTGTTCTGTCACCAGGCTTCTCAGCAAGTCTCCCAAACTTCTGTTTACCACTTCTGTCTGTCCATCCGTATGAGGATGATAAGACAAACTGAACGACAAGTTAGTCCCGAGCTTATTGCATAACGTCCTCCAAAAGTGTCCTATGAACTTGGTGTCTCAATCCGAAACTATGCTCCTTAGCAAGCCGTGAAGTCGAATGACTTCTTTGAAAAACAGATTCACAATGTGAGTTGCGTCACCGGTCTTCTGACATCGAATG
>JASDQU010103391.1:133020-208639 GCA_032191745.1 Picea mariana | reverse complement strand
AGTCCATGCTAATTGCATCCCACGACTTTTCAGGTATGGGCAATGGTTGATAAAACCCTATATTCTGTTTCCTCCCCTTCGAATGCTAGCAAATTATGCATCTGTCCACGAATCTCTTGACATCTACTCGCATTCCTGTCTAAAAATATGATTCATTCAGCTTTGTGAACGTCTTTTCGTGACAAAAGTGTCGGGCCAATCCTCCACTGTGTTTCTCCTTCAACAAATTCTCCCTCATGGAGCATTTCAGAATACACAGTTGATTACCTTTAAACAATAATCCTTCCCGGATCATGTGTTATGCCCATTGGCTTCTATCTCTAAGAATTGGATTCTCAGCTGCTTCATACACCTCCTTAAAATCTAGATCATCTCTATACATGTCTCTGAGCTCACCAAAACCCAATGTTTTGACTTTGAACTCCTGCAATAGCAAACATTTCCTGCTCAAAGCATCAACAACTTTGTTAGCAGTACTAGAAATATGTTTAATCACAAAAGTGAAATTTTGCATATATTCAACCCATTTTACATGTCTCTGATTCAACTTTTCCTCTTGAGTCACAAACTACAATGCATGATTGTCACTGTATAAGACAAATTCCTTTGGGATCAAGTAATGCCTCCATTTTTTCAATTCCTGTATGATAGCATAGAACTCCTTATCATATGTGGAGTACTTCACTTTCACTTCATTCAGCTTCTCGTTGAAGTATGCTATCGGCCTATCATCTTGACTCATGACTTCCCCTATTGCAAATCCACTTGCATCGCATTTCACTTGAAATTTCTTTTGAAAATCTGGCAACACCAGAACTGGTTGTTCCATGATTTTCCTCTTAAACAGATTAAAACTCTTTTCAGCTTCTTCTATCCAGTGAAAAGATTTGTGTCTTTTCTTCACTGTGTCCATCATCGGTGCACTAATCCCACTGAAATTTCTGATGAACTTTCGGTAGAAACTAGCCAATCCGTGAAAACTTCTCACCTCAAAGGTATTCTTCGGTGATGGCCAATTTTTTATTACCTCTACCTTGTCTGGATCCATCCTCAACTCATCTGCTGAAATAAAAAAACCCAAATAGATGAGCTCTGTCTTCATGAATGAGTATTTCTTCATGTTTATCAGTAGCTTCTCCTACTATAGCCTCTACATCACTGTAGCTAAATGTTTCAGATGCTCTGCCACTGTTTTACTGAAAATCAGTATGTCATCCAAATACACAATGACAAATTTTTCGATGAACTCCCTCAGGACTTCGTTCATAAACCTCATGAAGGTACTTGGCGCATTTGTTATTCCAAATGGAATAATAATCCATTCATACAACCCTTCATTGGTTTTGAATGTTGTCTTCCATTCATCACCTTTTATCATACGGATTTGATGATTATCACTTTTCAAATCAATCTTTGAAAAGAATTTTGCTCCACTTAAACAATCCATCAGATCATCCATCCTTGGCAATGGAAATCTCTACCTTATGGGTATCTTGTTGATCGCCCTAGAGTCAGTACACATCCTCTAGCCTTCGTCTTTCTTCGAACTGAGTACCGTTGGAACAACACATGGACTCAAGCTTTCCCTGACCAAACCTTTGTCCAACAAATCCTGGACTTTTCTTTGACCTCTTCATTCTCCTGCGGCGTCAATTTGTACATGGCTTTGTTTGGTAAACTGGATCCTGGTATGAGATCTATATGATGACTCACACTTCTGATCGGTGGCAACAAACGAGGTAGTTCGTCCACTACTATGTCAGCGAACTCTTCCAGCAATTCCTGAATCTCTTCTGGTAAATCATCTACTCTTGTGTTGGTCAAAACAATCTTTGGTTTCCTGACCACAATAAATTGCGGTTCCTCTTTCTTCTTAACCTCTGTAAGAAGTTCCTTCCCACTCATGAGAAGTATAGTGTTGCTTACTTCAGGTTNGATCGGTGGCAACAAACGAGGTAGTTCGTCCACTACTATGTCAGCGAACTCTTCCAGCAATTCCTGAATCTCTTATGGTAAATCATCTACTCTTGTGTTGGTCAAAACAATCTTTGGTTTCCTGACCACAATAAATTGCGGTTCCTCTTTCTTCTTAACCTCTGTAAGAAGTTCCTTCCCACTCATGAGAAGTATAGTGTTGCTTACTTCAGGTTTCACCTCCTTATCCTTGATTGGAAGCAACATGTGAGTTCTCCCATTCTTCTCTAGGGTGTATGTGTTCATTCTCCCATCATGAATCACATTCCTATCATATTGCCACAGTCTACCCAACAATAGATGACAAACATCCATGGGAATAACATCACAGAGTATCTTATCATTATATCCTCCTATCTTGAATTCAACTAAACACTGTTTAGTGACAATTACCTGATGTCCTTTTTGTAGCCACGAAACTCTGTATGGGCTTGGATGATCAATCGTCTCCAGCTCTAGTTTTTCTATCATCTTCRTAGAAACGAGATTATCTGTGCTACCACTATCCACAATGACCTTGCATACCCTGTCCTTGGTTTTACAAGCAGTCCGAAAAAGTCTATTTCTTTGGACTGAACTCTCCACCTCCTTCTCTGGTGTCAAAAGAGATTTTCGCATCATCAGCGATCTTCCTCCTTCAACATCTTCTGACTCAATATCCCGCCTCTATGCTTTGGCGATGTGAGCTTCTCCACCTTCTTTCTTTTTATCTAGACACTCGTAATACTTGTGCCCATTCTTTCCACATGTGAAGCATGTTATTACTCAACCTCTTCCTCTTCCTCTACCTATGGTACGAGGAAAAATATTATTATCAGCATACTCTCCTCTCTGTTTAGTATGTTTCCCTCATTGTGAGGTTCCACCTCTCTCAGTTCGAGTCTGAGGTTTCTTCCAGTCCTCCTTGGGCTTCTAGTTTTTATCCTGGGCAACTGATTTGCGTCTGGGCTTACTTCTGCCTCGGCCTCTCTGACCCTGCTTTCGACTTAGCTTCTCTTCAGCTTTCAGAGCCATCTGATAAGCATCTTCCACCGTTCAGATGGTTACCATGCTCATCTCATCCTGGATGTCGTATCTCAGGCCATTCATATATCTGGCAACCTTTTCATCATCGCTTTCTCAATGACCTACCCTGATGTTCAGTCTATATAATTCTTCAGTGTATTCTTTCACTGTCATTAACTTCTGTCTCAAGTTCTGCATTCTCCTAAACAGAGTAATTTGATAATCTCTGGGGATGAATTTCGTCTTCATCTTCGCAATCATTCTATCCCAAATTTTGATCTTCTGCTTTCCCTTGCAGCGCCTGTCAGCATGTAGTTCATCCCACCATAATGCTGCATGTCCCTTCAATCTTGTGACAGCATGCTTGACCTTCTTGTCCTCTTCGACATCTTTATAGTCAAAGTATGTGTCTAGAGCTCTAATCCAGTCTAGAAGCTCCTCTACATCCAAGTTTCCCTCATAAACTGGAATGTCCATTTTCACTCTTACACCCATCCTTGCAATAGCTCTAATCAAACATTCGTTTGTTGTATCTTTGGCTGCAACTTCCTCTTCTTCATGTTCAGCCTCAATTTCACTTTCAGAATCACTAAGATCCCCAGCACTGACTGTACGCCTCTGTGATGTCTCCATGTCTTCGAGTCTGGTTTGTAGATCACGCATCTCTTTCTCCATGGCTGGATAATTCATCTGGCTTCCCCTTCTTCTCGGCATTTCCCTATCCTCTGGTGGGTCTAGTGTTTGTTTGTCCCTTCTCCTTGGTGGCATGGTGAATTCTCCTCTTCCCTGCTACAGAAAGCAAAGAATCCTTTCTGTGCTCTGATACCAAACTGATTGCCACGCTCCCTCCTCAACCCGTAGGTCGAAAGGTCCGCGCGCATAGGATCTTTCCCCTTATGCTGGCCTGAAGAGCTCTCAGAAATGGCTCCTCTATTTCCCTTTTGGGAAATCTACACCCACCATCAACTTCGAGAAATTCCCCCTTTTACTTCGGAAGATCGGACTTCAAACTTCCGCAAACCCAATGGTCAAGCATCTTGTTTCTCTATCTCCGAAACCTGAAAACCAGTCAACGCTAACCCTTTCTCTCCCTGTTTCGGATTTCTCCTTATCGCGATTTCGGTGGTCACGATGTCGAGCAACTCGTCCCCTCGACTTCCAAAACCCAATTTACCGAACCTACGATACTCTCACAAGCTTTGACCTTTCAACGACCTTTCACTCCGTCGGGACTTCGGACTTCATGATATCGTGAATCCTAATGCGAGGAATTCAGAACTTCACTCCCCAAAATCTCGAAATGGTCAACAGAATTTGACTTCCTTTTCGAGAGTGTGCCACCTATCCACCCTGCTGATTCTGTGGCCCACACGATCCTCTCGTTCTTTTGGGAGATCACGTTTCATGATTTCGCGATTCCTGTTGCAAAGGTTATGGGACTTCAACCTACGAAACCCTGAAATAGAAATCCCCATGTAAATCCAACGACCATTATAGCTTGGATCTATGGCTCTACTCCTCCTAAGCTTGGAACCTTTCGAACCACTCGTGGTAACTCCCCTACTCCTACGTGAGATCTAACGACTCACGGGACTTCGCGAATTCTCCACCGAGAATTCCGACCGTCCATTTTTTCTCTGAGAACCTCTGCACAACTAAACAATGTATCTCTCTCCATGGAACTTGTCCTCCTGTGGTCCCTCATTGCTATGCCTTCCTTCATATTTTCAAAGTACTTGGCCTCTTTCCTTCCTTCAACCCCTTCGAAGGATCAAATCCTTCTAAGCTTTCCCATGACTTCGAGTCTTTCAGAAAAACCCTTGCACGCACTCCTTGCGGCGGACTTTCAAGTACTTCCAAGTGTTTAAATCCTTTGACTTTGCGAAAACCTGCAGCAACAGTCTCTAAATACTTCGCTCAACTTCACAACTCTGAGACGTTACTCGGCCTGTGCACTCCTTGCATGGCTCCTGTGCATAACTGCACTTCTGAATGAATGAGAACAAAAGCTACTCTATCTGAGCTTTCAGAGATGAACCTCTGAACTCTTTGTCAACGCACTCCTTGCGGACAATTCAACTGCACTCCTTGCACGAACTCTTTCTCAGATAGAGAAATAATTGAAACTCATTTCATTACCCTTTCCTCTCAGGTTTCAAACATTCAAAAAGGAATCATTCATACATAGCATAAAAGAAAATGTACAGCCGAAAGAGTAAAATAACCATGAACATAACATTAGCATACATACACGGAGAACCAACACAATGCCATGAATTTGAATCGAAGTTCTTTTCTTATTAATTCAAATCTCTATACATGGGTGTCTTCAAATTTACAGTTCTCCCTTCCCAGCTCTGTATGCACTTGCTCTTCACGCTTATGTTACAATACACAATGAGGGTGTCTATATCCCGTTTCCCTCTTGCGCTCTAAAACTGTCTAATCTACACATTCAATTCTACATTCTTACATTAACTACTATAAATGCCTTCTACCTACTAAGGACGAGAGCGGATCGCTCAAGGTCCGTTAACATTTTACAAGTGTGCTCCTTCTTAATTATCTCATTTAAGATTGCGCATTAACTTCAAGACAATTTCAAAATTTGTGCTGGGTGCTTGTCCAGCTGTCTTTGGCCTCCGCGTTGGCTCGCTTGAGATGCTCCTGCATCAGTCTGGGAAAGATATTTATTTATTTCATGCCTATCTTGTGCTAGTTGTTACGGACTAGCTCAGAAATGAAGAGACGAACCGCAACTATGGGGTATTCATCGAACACCCTGACCGTATATGCACATTTTGGCTTTCGTAAATGCACATATACGGAAGAGAGATTTCGTATATGTGCATTTTGACTTCTGTAAATGTACATATACATAAGACAAAATGTGCATATAGGGAAGATAAAAGGAGCATATACAAAAGGCAAAATGTGCATATACGGAAGAGAGCTAAAATGTGCATATACGGAAGTTAAAATGTGCATATACGGAAGGCAAAATGTGCATATACAGAAGAGAGATTCCGTATATGCACATTTACAGAAGGAAAAAATGTGCATTTATGGAAAACAAAATTGCGCATTTATGGAAGCTCTCTTCCGTATATGCACATTTTGTCTTTCGTATATGCACATTTTGTCAAACGTAAATGCACTTTTTTTCCTTCTGTAAATGTGCATATATGGAAGCTCTCTTCCATATATGCACTTTTTTCCTTATGTATATGCACATTTTTCCTTCCGTATATGCACATTTTGGCTCTCTTCCATATATGCACATTTTGCCTTTCGTATATGCGCGTATACAGAAGCCAAAATGTGCATATACGGAAGATCTCTTCCATATATGTTTCTCTTCCATATATGTTTCTCTTCCATATATGCACATTTACGGAAGATAGAAATGTACATTTATGGAAGAGAGCTTCCAAATATGCGCAGTTTGGCTTCGGTATATGCGCATTTATGGAAGCCAAAATGCATATATATGGAAGCTCTCTTCCTTATATGTGCATATACGAAAGAGAGCTTCTATATATGTGCATTTTTTCTTCCGTAAATGTGCATATACAGAAGAGAGCTTTCGTATATGTGCATTTTGGCTTCTGTATATGCACATTTATAGGAGCCAAAATGCACATATATGGAAGAACAATCATATACATGAACATCCATTTAGCAGCCATAATCATTTAATATATCTTAACACAATTACAATCTTACTAAATACCTCACAACAACTAATTGTATGCAGAACAATCCATAGACTACGCTAATGCACAATCTTTGGCAGAAATTGTCTAACTTTGACCAAAAAAAATGTGCCCGAAAACCCTCGAATCTTGACCTAACTTTCCCCCATGACCAAAATCAGCCAACCTTCCCTCAAAGATAGGGAATCTAGGAATACTACATGCTCTCCCTATCACGGAGGTTGTCTATGCACATATACGTAAGTAGTCAACTTTCGTATATATGCATAGCACATATATGAAAGTTGACTATATTGAAGTTGACCACTTCCATATATACACATATACGAAAGTGGTCGACTTTCGTATATGTGAATATACGAAAGTTGACCACTTTCATATATGCGCATATACAGAAATGGTCGGCTTCTGTATATGCACATATACGAAAGTTGACCACTTCGATATATGCGCATATACGGAAGCCGACCATTTCCGTATATGCGCATATACAGAAGTTGACATCTTTTGTATATGTGCATATAGGGAAATGGTCGGCTTTCGTATATGCGCATATACGGAAATGGTCAGCTTTTGTATACACGCATATACAGAAGCTGACCGCTTCCGTATATGCACATATATGTAAATGGTTGACTTATGTATATGTGCATTTACAGAAGACAGAAATGTACATTTACGGAAGAGATCTTCCAAATATGTGGAGTTTGGCTTCTGTATATGCACATTTACGGAAACCAAAATGCATATATATGGAAGCTCTCTTCCGTATATGCGCATATACGAAAGAGAGCTTCTATATATATGCATTTTCACTTCCGTAAATGCGCATATACAAAAGAGAGCTTTCGTATATGTGCATTTTGGCTTCTATATATGCACATTTATAGGAGCCAAAATGTGCATATATGGAAGAACAATCATATACGTGAACATCCATTTAGCAGTCATAATCATTTAAGATATCTTAGCACAATTACAATCTTACTAAATAGCTCACAACAGATAATTGCATGCAGAACAATCCACAGACTATGCTAATCCAAAATCTTTGGCAGAAATTGTCTAACTTTGCCCCAAAAAAATGTGCCCGAAAAACCTCGACTCTTGACCTAACTTTCCCCCATGACCAAAATCGGCCAACCTTCCCTCAAAGATAGGGCATAGCGGAATACTACATGCTCTCCCTATCACGTAGGTCGTCTAGAACTTACTCGAGTTAGCCTACTACCTTAACGAGCTAACGTATTTAGTCTCTGGAGTGGGCTAACTTGGGAGCAATCTTCCCTCCCGAGTGTCCTTACTCTGGCCCTCGACGTTCGCACCTTTGATGACCTCTAATGTTTTCAACCTCTGCACCTCATTCCGGCACAGACCTCTTGCCGTTCAAATTTTCCATTTTCTCCTCGTCCATTTTCTTTCTAGCCTGCCTTTACTCTGTGTCACCTCTGCGAGTAAGGTATGTGAGGTAGGGCATTTTCTATGTGTCACCTTCGTTTGCGTTAATTACAACATGGTAGATGGATGCAGGGTACCCGTTAATTTCACCATGGTAAATAGATGTATGCGTAAATGGGTGGGCGTTATTTCAAATTTAAATTTTCCTTCTTTTCTTGCAAGCCTCTTATCATCTGAGTAACCTAAGTCGGCCCCAAGCTAAGAATAAGAGGAAATGCTTACGAGCTAGGCTTTGCTCAGATGAACATTTCTGGTAGTTTGGGGTCGCTTAATCAGTTTACTCAATCTTCAAGGAGCAGGAACAACCATGACTAGAGGAACTCGGACCCAAACTAAGAATAAGCGGAAATGCTTACGAGTCAGGCTTTACTCAGATGAATATTTCTGGTAGTTTGGGGCCGCTTAATCAATTTACTCAATCTTCAAGGAGCAACAACAGCCATGACCGGAGCAATGCTAGAGGAACTCGGCCCCAAACTAAGAATAAGCGGAAATGCTTATGAGCCAGGCTTTGATCAGATGAATATTTCTAGTAGTTTGGGTCCGCTTAATCCATTTACTCAATCTTCAAGGTGCGACAGCAGCCATGACCGGAGCAGTGCTAGAGGAATTGACCCTCAAATAAATCTGGTAATTTTCCTTCTTGATTTTTACCAATACGCAAATCCTCAATCATATTATATCAATTCCATCATTTTGGTACATTCTATTTTATTTATTTGTGTTCTTGTGATTCCTTATTTTCATGCAGGAATGACGGGCCTAACATTGCCGCCGAGATTTTTTTCCACTCAAAGGAAAAAGGAATGTTGACTTTTGATTATGACATCGATCACTGTTCGCTCCCAGGATTTTTGAATAATTTGATTTTTCATAAACCTTAGAACTTGGCTAAAGCTCCCAGAAATATTTATTGAGAAGTTTCTAATAGCAGTGTATAATGGGAGGCCTGCTGGCTTCATCTTTGTATTATTTATAAAAACTTTACAAAGACTGTTTTTTTATGGTTTATAAATCATTTTTTTGTTTTTCTGGTATGGTTGTTTATCTGCATGTTGAATTTGTCTTTTATTTCCTTCTATTTTCTATCTAAAGAGTTTATATAGTTTATATATGTAGTAAATAAAAGTATCTATCTTGAGATGATAAAAAAATTAATAATAATTATTAAAGTATTAATCTATTGTATTTTGTTGTTTGGATATTTACCTCCTCTCAACTAAGATAGGTCTTAACCATTGAATTTAAGTTTTTGTGGCTTCAAGCTTCAATCACTGTACATTAGTTATTGTACACTAAAATTAATGAACTTTTAAACATTAAAGGCTTTGCCAAGATTGTATTCCAAACATATATTAAAGGCTTTGCCAAGATTGTATTCCAAACATATATTAAAGGCTTTGCCAAGATTGTATTCTAAACATATATTGTTTAATAAGAATTGTTTTTAATGTTAATTGTTTTTTACATTAATAGGAATTTTGTTTAAAGTTATAATTCCATTTAATTAATGAGAAATTTAATCATGAAATTTTGGCTTTTGGGATTTTGCTCCATTTTAAGATAACTTAAAATTTTGAAAACAATTGAATAAATAAAAAAATTAACATTACATTAAAAATAAAAAAATATCTTAAAAGAGCTAATTTATCTATTTATTAATTCATAACAAAATAAAAATATTTCCATATATATATATATATAATTATGGGTTTTATTAAATTGAGTAAGATTATAACTAGCTTAAATCCATTTTAAAATATCAAAATATTTACACATAAAATTTAGTTTTTTTTGAGATATATATATATATATATATATAAATTATGAATGAAGTTTTTTACATAAAAATATTTTTTAGATCTTTAAAAAAATGATAATATATATGATGCCAATATCTATAATATTTTGTTTTAAAAATTAAATAATTTTATAAAAGTTTTGATAAATAAATTTTATTTTTTATATTAAATATTTAATTTAAAAAATTATTCTTTTTGATGGGTTGAATAGATGATATTAATTTAACAAAGTTCATATATTTTAAATTAATTGGTTAATGAGGGTACTTAAACTTTTGCAAACATATTTTTTTTTATAAGATTCAAAACTATTATAATAATATGTTTAACAAAAGGTAATATGTTACTTGCTTTGTTGGAATTAACAACATTTGTAAACATACATATAATTATATGGTAATTATTTTTTAAAATAATTATTATTTTAAAGGTGAAGATATAATATTTTTTTAATCGTTATTTTTAAAGTGTAGATATTTTCTTAATAGATGGCCTCTAATCCTGCATTTTTAATAAGTTTTATTTTTATTTTTATTTTTATTGATAAGTGGTATCTAATTCTAATTCTGACATTTTTATAAGGATGTTTTTAAGTTTATGGAAAACTTTATAGAATCTCTCAAAACAAAAAATCTATTAAAAATATGGGTATAATTTAAAAGTAGTATTAAGTAGTTTTAAGATTTTAAAGATTTTGAATGACTTAATCTACATAAAGAAATTAAATACTTCAAATTTTAAAATCCAAAGCTATCTCATATATTTAAATTTTTATCAAATTTTTACCAAAACTTTATTTTAAAAATAATTTTATAATTTTTATTAATTTATGTTAAAATTAAAAAAGTGATACATATTTTAAAACATATATTTTCAAAGAAATTGTATGAAAAACAACGCAAAAAAAATCTTTCAATTAAGTTCAAATAGTAGTTGGAGTTATCTTCATTTCAATTTATTTAATCTCATATAACATCATGTATTTATTTTTGCCGTTATATTCCCTGGCATCTACACCAATAACTTTTCTATAACTTTTGGTAAAGTATGGTTTTCAGGAGCTTAGAGAGTAGAATAGAGATCCGTTTCATGAGAGGTGGTAGTGTTGTAGAAGACGACTTTATAATTAGTGCCTTCTGAGAAAGTGAAGGTCATGGTTGTGTCATCTTTTACATAGTTGTAGGCCCGCAAGCATTCCCTCTTGAAGAAATACGAGATGGTGGGAGATGGGGATGGCAGACAGGATAGGTACAGGTGGGAGTATGCTAACTCGGGAGCAATCTTCCCTCCCGAGTGTCCTTTGTTCAACTCTTTTTTGACATCCTCGACGTTTGAACTCCGACGATCCATCTCCAATAACTTTCTCTACGGTCGTACCTGTGTCGTCTACCATCTCTGTCTCCCACCGTATGTCGACACTTCCATCGGACAGCTCCTGTCTGCCATCCCCGTCTCCCACCGTCTACCCAGTGTCGACGTTTCCATCCTCTGTTTTAGCCCCCTTTCTTTGTTTCATTATCGCCAGTCACCCACGTTGTTTCATTATTTGAACTTGAAAGGTTTCCCTCCCATTTTCCTTTGACCATATTTCAAAAAATGCTATGTTCACAACTTCACACTGATGTAGGGCCACAGTCGAAGGGAGAGTGGGAATACAAACTATGAAACTCCATGAAACGACATAATTGTTCGACTCCAAGATCACGTCTATGGCTACATTGCGCACATTTTCTCCTTGCAACAACAGGTATGTTAAATGTTCACTGGTTCTTGAGTACAGATATAATTTGTGGGTGTGTGTCATGGATTGAGGTAATTTTGTGTCGAACTAGAAAATGATCCTCAACCTGCATACTCAAGTAATGGGAATGCATTCACTACTAAACAGAAGATGCTGGCATAAGGTATGTTTTCTATCCATGAAAACATCGAACATACATACACATCCATAGATTTGTTGGTGGAATTGGACTTCGAAGCCTACAAAGAATACCGAGAGTTTCTAGGCGAGTAGATTACAATTGCTAAAGGGCATTCGACTATGTTGAAATCCTTGGACAATATTTTTCCAGTCGAGATGATCCAATTTGTTAAGAAAGCTGGAAAAATCGAACGGACAGATGCAAGAAAAACGGACTTAGGTGTTTTAAAGGATGAAATGGGTCAACGCTCCGTGAAAGGAAAGCCTCATGTTCTATTTCATCCTTCACCTCCTTCCTATAGGGTGAATGCAATTTCTAAGCTTGGTTTTGGTGTTGTAAACAAAATGTTTCCAGGGCATTTTTTCAGACACTTGTATTTTTCATTGACGCCTACATCCACAACGTCAACGATTCAATTCTCCTTTCCATTGTTTTTCACTTTACAAACATTGTTTACATCATAATGGACCCAACCAAAGCAGAGCTTTAAGCCGGTTTAGCATATTATTGGAAATCTTAAAATGGCATGCACATATTTATTTATTCTATTCATTTATGTAAATCCGTGTTTAGGTGGCAAGACCATAACTATTGACATGTTGGATTTTTTAATATCTATTCTAACGCACTAGAGGGTTCACTATGTTTCTATTCACTCACACCATCCCTTAAAACCTACAACATGCTATGTCGCTTAGATTTTATTATGCTTAGTCTTTTGCAATTTAGATTTTAACATGGTTCAGGAGCTGCTAAACCTCCAAGCAACTCCACCGAGATATTTTGTTGTTATTTATTGTTTGAAATTATTTATTTGAAAGTATTTGTGTTTGAAATTATAAGTTAACCTCCAAGCAACTCCACCGAGATATTTTGTTGTTATTTATTGTTTCAAATTATTTATTTGAAAGTATTTGTGTTTGAAATTATAAGTTGGAAAGAGGTTGATTGCAGATAAGGTCTTTATACAACAAGCTTTTACAACCCGATCAAATTTAAGAAGAAAATGAGGTTATTATAAACATGAAGACGATAATCATTGTTTATAACATTTCAAGGTTATGTTTTAATTTTATTTTAAGCTTACTAGTTTGAGGGATAAATTTTAGATAAAATTTAATTTAAATTTTAAATAAAATGATAAAATATTATTTATTCTTAATTGTGTAGCTTTGTCATGTTTTTAATTTGGTTATTGATTTTTGGCATTTTTGGAAGAAGGAAAGAAAAATAATAATAATAGTAGATATTTGATACAAGTTGTGGAGGTGAATTTGAATATTATATAAATTTATAATTATTTATTGAACAATTAATTATGATAAGTTGTTTATAAAAATATTTTTATGTGCATGTGATTATCATGATTTTGTCAAAGTACTAATATTAAAATAATATTTACATTTAAAATTATTTCACAAAATGTTTTTTTAGATTTTGGAATAAAATCATTATTTTCTAATTTTAAATTATCTTTTAAGGCACATTAACCTCATCATAAGTATATTGATGAAGCATTAGTGAGTTTAATTGACCATGGTCCAAGGTTTAAATGAACTACTTTTGGACACCTTGGAAATTCATCTTTGACATGGCACTATTTTGAACACCCTCATTTTTGGTTGGTGACAACACACCTTGCAATTATATTTGTTTGGGTTCAGGTTTCTCAAGTGTGTTTGGCTTTCCATATGATTGAAAATGATTGAGATATTTTGTGGTTAAATGTAGAATCCCGTGAGGAACTTATTGATAATTGTATTCATTTTTCCACAAAGAAATAAAGATTACCATTGCCCCCGATTTCATCCTTAGCTTCTCTGAGATGTGTTTCTATTCTTCTCTAGTGTGTGATTGTTTATCTTCATTTTTGTGTATATTCATGAGTTTTGTTTGCAAGCATAAAGTTCAACAAGTGGTATCAGAGTTGAGGTTGGGTGAAGGTCTGTGAGAGTTGAGGGAAGATTTTCATTCGCATGCATATAAGGAGAGTTCATTGCAAGGGAACTAAGGGTTTGACATTCTGTGCATGAGGAGGAAAAACCCCATGAGCTCGAAATGTTGTTGGATGTTGAGTAGAAAGGTCAGGGGAGAAACGGAGTTGGAAGCCATGGAAATAGTTAGAGAAAGGTTTCCTCTTGGGTATATTGCTTATGTATGCCAAGTTCTGTAATTTGGAAGATTCACACGAAGTGTTTGATAGAATGACTCAATGAGATGATTGTGGACCATTGTGATGAGTTTCCCAAGGAGGCAGAGAGAGATATAGAGGTGATAGTGGCAAGTCAAGAATGAAAACAAAGTGTTGATGGGATTACTGAAATTCGAAGCAATGGTGAAAGTCTTGAATGAAAAGTTCAAGGTGGAGTAATTATATGTAAATGGGTATACGACTATAAGACCTAGATAGGATTGCGTACCCCGATTTTGAAATGTCATGGGTAAGTTCTAGACAACTTACGTGATAGGGAGAGCATGCAGTATTCCTAGATTCCCTATCTTTGAGGGAAGGTTGGCTGATTTTGGTCATGGGGGAAAGTTAGGTCAAGAGTCGAGGTTTTTCGGGCACATTTTTTTGGGGCAAAATTAGACAATTTTTGCCAAAGATTGTGGATTAGCGTAGTCTGTGTATTGTTTTGCATACAATTATCTGTTGTGAGCCATTTAGTGAGATTGTAATTGTGTTAAGATATCTTAAATGATTATGGCTTCTAAATGGATGTTCACATATATGATTGTTCTTCCATATATGCGCATTTTGGCTTGTATAAATGTGCATATACAGAAGCCAAAATGCACATATATGAAAGCTCTCTTCTGTATATGTGCATTTACAGAAGCAAAAATGCACATATATAGAAGTTGTCTTCTGTATATGTGCATATACGGAAGAGAGCTTCCGTATATACGCATTTTGGCTTCCATAAATGCGCATATACGGAAGCCAAACTGCGCATATTTGGAAGCTCTTTTCCATAAATGTACATTTCTGTCTTCCATAAATGTGCATACATGTAAGCCGACCATTTATGTATATGCGCATATACGGAAGCAGTCATCTTATGTATATGTACATATATGAAAGTGGTCAAATTTCGTATATGCGCATATACAGAAGTGGTTAGCCTCTATATATACCACTTCCGTATATGCGCATATACGTAAGCCGACCATTTCTGTATATGCACATATACAAAAGCGATCATCTTCTGTATATGCACATTTTAGCTTCTGTATACGTGCATATATGGAAGGCAAAATGTGCATATACTGAAAAGAGCCAAAATGTGCATATACAGAAGGAAAAATGTGCATATACATAAGAGAGCTTCCATATATGCACATTTATGGAAGGAAAAAATGTGCATTTATGTTCGACAAAATGTGCATATGCGGAAGACAATGTGCATATACAGAAGAGAGCTTCCATAAATGCGCATTTTTTCCTTTTGTAAATGTGCATATATGGAATATCTCTTCCGTATATGCACATTTAACCTTCCGTATATGTGCATTTTAGCTTCCGTATATGCACATTTTAGCTCTCTTCCGTATATGCACATTTTTCCTTCCGTATATGCACATTTTATCTTCCCTATATGTGCATTTTATCTTTCGTATATGCGCACTTACAGAAGTCAAAATGCACATATACTAAAGCTCTCTTCCATATATGTGCATTTACGGAAGCCAAAATGTGCATATACGGTCAGGGCGCTCAATGAATACCCCAGAGTTGCGGTTTGTCTCTTCATTTCTGAGCTAGCCCGTAACAACTAGTACAAGATAGGCATGAAATAAATAAATCTCTTTCCCAGACACAGGCTCTTGATCGAATACCAACACTTGAATCATCTCACGACTATGTCTGTTGTATATGCAGAATATACCTACACTCTTCAATTTGGTGAAAAAAGTGATATCTACAGCTTCGGCGTGGTCTTGTTGGAAATTTTATAGAATGTAACTGCATATACTTCAATTAGTTCAAGATCTAATAGCCGTGAACATTTGATTTGAGTTGGGTTATCAGATGTACCTTTGAACGCTATTAATGTAAGAATATTGATGTGTTTTTGCTCCTTATAGATATAGGTTGTTCGACCTTCGAGACCCGAAATAGGTGCACGTTCACTATTTGGATAGCAAGGATTCCTTGTGGCATAGGGAAACAACTGGAGAGAGGGAAATTGTGGACGGTTCAAGTACCCGTGGGAACAACGAGCAGGTTTTGGGGGAGAACGGGTTGTTCCTTCAATGAAAGTGGCAGAGGCAATTGCAAAAATGGGGACTGCAGAGGTCTACTCAAGGTTGGGAAATGTCCCTACCACTCTAGCTTAGTTTGTCGCCAATCAATTCCAGAACCTCTACTTCTATGACATTTCTCTCCTTGATTGATTTAACTTGATAATGTTGATCATACGCTACAACATTCGGTGCACAAGAAGTGCTTGTAGCAGATACATAAATTTGAAGCGCCCCACAGAATTGATGGTGCCCGACAGATGCAAGAGCACTTATGTTTAAGGAATATTGATGCAGATGCAGGAACTCGTATGTCACCCATTGGAGCATTGTTATTATTAGAAACCAAATTGAGCTCACACCATTGAGAGTTTCTATGCTCATCACAAATTGTTGTAGCAAAAATATTGTCTTCTAGGGATGAAAAGCTAGAACAATTCTTAAGAACCCTTGTATTGCAATTCAACTTCTTTCTGCTAGCTTGTGCTCTCACAGCTATTAAATTTTTATATTATTATATAGAGTTGAATTTACCTGGACTTTATAGTAATTTAGGTTATAATTATTAAAAAATTTCAATGTTCTGCAAAAACAAATAGTTATTTTGATATAAAATTTAAAATCTTTTGTGCTTACAAATATTGTAAAGTTGGCTCTACCTTATAATGTTTTTATTATTAAAAAGTTTAGAACAAAAGGAAATATTTTTGTTCATGTAATATTTAAAATCTTTTCATGCACGCCAATATATACAAGGTCTTATTACAAACTTGTGTGGAATAATGATATCTTTTTTAATTAGTTGGCTTTTTGGGATTTTGTTGGTATTTGAGTTTTCAACCCTCACAAAATCCCCTACTGCCATATGCATGACTGAATTCTCTCGATAATGTTATCATAGAAATAATGTTATCATAGCAATATGGAATCTTGATTTATTGACAACATAAAATGTTGTTAAGGTCTATAATAAAATTAGTGACAGGTCGAGATAACATAATGCAATATTTCTACCAATACTTCCATGAACAACACTTTAGTTTATGTATTTAGTGGACCTACTAACTACATCCCAGAAAATATGAAGGCTGAGAACATGGTTTGCACTAAGACTAACATAGCAGCCCTTCACGTATGATTCTACCATATTCAGATAAAAGTAGGGTTTAGTGACATGGATTCACATGGTAATCTTTAAAACCAAACTTCAACTGTATGAATGTCATAGTAGTGAATTGGTTAAATAATGATGCATTGAAGGTGGAAGAGAGACGGGGAGAGAGAAATCACTGTATAGAAGGAGGAAGGGAGAGAGGGGCAGAGGGGATGAAAGATAGAAATAAATGGAGGGAGAGAGAGGGAGGAAGAGTGGCAGAGAGAGAGAGAGAGAGAGAGAGAGAGATAATTGGAGGGAGAGAGAGGGGCATATACGAAATTCGACCAAGCGCATATACAAATTTGACCGACTTTCATATATGTGCATATATGAAAGTGGCACATATATGAAAGTGGTTGAATTTTGTATATGCCCATATATAAAAGTCATTCGGCTTCCATTTATGTGCATATACGAAATTTGGTCAATTCTGTACATGCGCATATACAGAATCCCACCACTTTCATATATGCACATAAATGGAAGATGGTTTTTGTATATGCACATATATGGAAGACGACCACTTCCATCTATGCGAATATATGGAAGTCGACCACTTCAGTATATGCACATATACAAAAGGTGGAAGGTGGCTTTTGTATAGGTGTTGACTTCTATATATGTGCATATATAAAATTTGGCCACTTCCGTATATGCGCTTATACATAATCTGTCACCTTCTGTATATGCACATACACGAAAGCTGACCACTTCTGTATATGCAGAAGTGGTTAGATTTCATATATGCGTATATACTAGAGTTGTCAGCTTCTATATATGGGCATACACGAAAGTCGACCATTTCCTTATATGTGCATATACATAAGTCAACCATTTTTGTATATGCGTATATACGGAAGTTGACCACTTCCATATATGTGCATATACAGAAATGGTCGGATTTCGTATATGCACATATACAGAAGTGATGAAAATCCATATATGGGCATAAACAGAAGCTGACCACTTCATATATGCACATATATGGAAGCTAAACACTTCCGTATATGTGCATATACGAAAGCCGACCACTTCCGTATAAGCACATATACGAAAATGGTCAKCTTCCATTTATGCACATATATGGAAGTTGACTATTTTTGTATATGTGCATATACGACACATATATAGAAGCTGACCACTTCTGTATATGAACATATACGTAAGTGATTAGCTTCGGTATATACGCATATATGGAAGTGGTCAACTTCTTTATATGTGCATATACGACATATATACGAAAGTTGACTACTYCCGTATATGCRCATATACGAAAGCTCACCACTTTCGTATATGTGCATATACGAAAATGGTCGGCTTTCATATATGCACATATACAGAAGTCGATCACATTCATATATGTGCATATAGGCAAGTGGTCAACTTCTATATATTCACATATAGAGAAGTGGTCGACTTTCGTATATGCGCATAAACAAAAATGGTCGACTTTAGTATATTCACATATATGGAAGCAGACAGTTTCTGTATATGCACATATACGAAAATGTTCGACTTTTGTATATGCACATATACGAAAGTTTCTGTATATAATTTTATCCACATATATGGAAGCGGACAGTTTCTGTATATGCACATATACGAAATGGTCGACTTTAGTATATCCACATATATGGAAGCGGTCAGTTTCTGTATATGCACATATATAGAAGTTGACCATTTCCATATATGCACATATACGAAAGCTGACCATTTCCGCATATGCGCATTTACAGAAGTGGTTAGCTTTTGTATATGTGCATATACGGAACCTGACTATTTTAGTATATGTGCATATACAGAAGCTAACCATTTCCTTATATGTGTATATACAAAAATGGTTGCTTCCGTATATGCACATATATGAAAGTGGTCAACTTCCATATATGCGCATATACAAAATTTGACCACTTCCATATATGCGCATATACAAAAGACGACCATTTATGTATATGCACATATACGGAAGTGGTCAACTTTCGTATATGCACATATATGAAAGTTGACCACTTTGATATATGTGCATATATGGAAGTGGTCAACTTCAGTATAGTCAACTTTCGTATATGTGCTATGCACATATACGAAAGTTGACCACTTCCGTATATGCACATATACAGAAATGGTCAGCTTTTGTATATGTGCATATACTGAAGTTGACCACTTCCATATATACCGTTTCCATATATGCGCATATATGTAAGATGACCATTTACGTATATGTGCATATACGGAAGCAATCACCCTCTGTATATGCGCATATACAAAAGTGGACAGATTTCATATATGCGCATATACGGAAGTGGTTAGCTTCTGTATATACCACTTCTGTATATGCACATATATGTAATCTGACCATTACCATATATGCACATATACTGAAGCGGTCAGCTTCTGTATATGCGCGTATAAGAAAGTAGGTCTTTTCCGTATATGGGCATATGCGAAAGTCGACCATTTCCCTATATGCGCATATAAGGAAATGGTCGGCTTTCGTATATGCACATATACGGAAGTGGTCAACTTTTGTATATGCACATATACAGTATTTGACCACTTCCGTATATGGGCATATACAGAAGCCGACCATTTCTGTATATGTGCATATACGGAAGTGGTCAACTTTCGTATATGCACATATATGGAAGTTGACCACTTTCATATATGTGCATATACAGAAGTGGTCAATTTCAGTATAGTCAACTTTCGTATATGTGCTATGCACATATACAAAATTTGACCACTTCTGTATATGCACATATACGAAAATGGTTAGATTCCGTATATGCGCATATACGGAAGCTGACCACTTCCATATATACCATTTCCGTATATGCACATATATGTAAGCCGACCATTTCTGTATATGTGCATATACGAAAGCGGTCAGCTTCTGTATATATGAAAGTGGTGAGATTTCATATATGCGCATATACGGAAGTGGTCAACCTTTGTATATGTGCGTATATGGAAGCCGACCATTTTCGTATATGCACATATACGGAAGTCGACCATTTCCCCATATGCGCATCTACCGAAGAGAAAAGCCGACCATTTCCCTTTCGTATATGGGCATATATGGAAATGGTCGGCTTTCGTATATTTGATTTCCGTATATGCGCATATACAAAAGTCGGCCTTTTACTTATATGCGCATATACGAAAGCGGTCAACATCCCGATATGTGCATATAGGGAAATGGTCGGCTTCCGTATATGCGCATATACGGAAATGGGTATATCTAGGTATATGCCCATTTCGTATACGCGCATAGACTGAAATGGTCGTCTTCCATTTCCATATATGTGGCCATTTCCGTATATATGCACATATGCAGAAATGGAAGTCGACCATTTCCGTATATGCGCATATACGAAATGGGCATATACATAGATATGTCCATTTTTTTATATGCGCATATATAGAAGCCGACCATTTCCCTATATGCGCATATAGGGAAGCTGACCGCTTCTGTATATGCACATATACGGAAATCTTCGGCTTCTGTATATGCACATATACGGAAGCTGACCATTTTCATATATGCGCATATACAGAAGTGGTCAACTTCTGTATATGTGCATATAGGGAAATAGTTGGCTTCTATATATGTGCATATAAAGAAATGGTTGGCTTTCGTATATGCGCATATACAGAAGCTGACTGCTTTCATATATGCACATATAGAGAAGCTGACCGCTTTCGTATATGCACATATACGGAAATGGTCGGCTTACGCATATACAGAAGTGGTCAACTTTCGTATATGCGCATATACGAAAGCAGGCCACTTTTGTATATGTGCATATATCGAAGTCGACCACTTCCGTATTTGCACATTGGCTTCGGTATATGGTTGGCTTACGTCTATGTCCATATACGAAAGCTGACCAATTGCATATATGCACATATATGCAAGTGGTCAGCTTCCATATATGCGCATATACGGAAGTGGTCAATTTCTGTATATGTGCATATACAACACATATACGAATGTTGACCACTTTCGTATATGTGCATATACGGAGTCATGAAAATGGTCGTCTTTCGTATAAGCGAATATACGGAAGCCCACCACATCCATATATGCGCATATACGGAAGCCGACCATTTCCGTATATGCACATATACAAAAGTGAGCCATTTCCATATATATGTGCATATACGAAAGCCGACCATTTCCGTATATGCGCATATATCAAAGTTGACCACTTTCGTATATGCGCATATATGAAAGTCGACCATTTTCGTATATGCCAATATACGGAATTTGACCACTTCTGTATATGCGCATATATGAAAGTCGACCATTTCCGTAAATGCACATATATGGAAGTGGTCAACTTCCCTATATGTGCATATACTGAAGTAGTCAACTTCCGTATATGTGTCGTATATGCACATATACAAAAGTTGACCACTTCCGTATATGCACATATATAGATTCAGTGGTCAACTTCCATATATTCAACTTCTATATAGTCAAATTTTGTGGTCAACTTCTGTATAGTCAACTTTCATGTAGTCAACTTTCATGTGTTCAACTTCCGTATAGTCAACTTTCGTGTAGCTTTCTTATCATCAATTTCTGGAAGGTGCATACAGTTCCACTCTAAACGTTACCACATGTTGGTGGGGTATATGAAAAATGAAACATTATCAGTTAAGGAGAGGACTCTAGTAGAGTGCATGCATTTGGTAAAGAATGCATCCTGCATGCCACAAACCATTTCACAAAGTTTGAATTCGAAAACGAATTTGATTCAATATGGACAAAATATGATTGCTTAAAATTCAATACGAAAACAATTCGAGAATATACATCTTACAAATACTTAAACATTTTATTTTTCTCAAAATTTTACATACCAAAATATTTATTGTACATTTAAAAGTGCAGACACTGCATGTTTAAAAGAAACTCTGGTTGGCAGACTGTATGTACTAATTATGCAAAAGCAAGTTTATGGAATTTATGGCTACTACTAGCTAATCATAAAGAAAATCGAAATATAGAAACATAATAGTTCCATGTTGAGCATGAAAGTAATTAGACATCTCCCTCAATTATATGATTCTCATCTTAATTGAATGAAATCCCAAGTTCTTATTAATATATTGATTCACATCTCAAACCCTTAATGGATGATTTGCATCATATCTATCCAACCTACCAGTAAATACTCACATATGGGTAGGTCAAGTCTTTTCATTTGAATTGTTAGTCGAGCATGCATAATTGTGAGACTAACCAGATTTGTATGCCACAAGCTAGTTGATGATGTATTCATTGAGGGTATTCACCTAGTGGAATTGTTAATTGATGATTTGCATCATATCTATCCACACTACAAACATGAATAAAAGAAAAAATAATTTGATTAACAAAAACAAATATTATAGTTATTTAGATGATTAATTGGTAATTAAATAATAATAGATTTTATTATTAAAAAATAAATATAATTATATTAAATTTTATTATAAAAAATACAATAAATTTAAATTTTATTATCTTTAAAAATAAGTAAAACACTTGTGAAAATGATGTAAATAAAGAAAATTATTGCAATGATGTAATAGGAAATGCTAGATGAAATAGAAAGTTTTCATGACTTTCAATCCATTTTCACATGGGTTAGGCAGCTTTGTATCTCATTGTTAGAGCAATGGCTTAACTGCATTTTGTTGTGTGAGCGATATAGTTTCTCTCTCCATTTTATTTTCCTCTTGTAAACTGTGTTTCTGGCTCTATAGTTTCTCTTGTTTCTGTGGTCATTCCGACCGACTGCCATTTGGTTGCACACTTAGCTAGTTTTATGGACGCCGCTTCGCGGATAGGTTTTATCAAACTATGGCAGGTCATGTTCGCGATATACTTTTTTCACCCAGAACTTTGATGCTCTAGAATTCGACCTGACACTCCTCGAACTTGCAACCGTGCCTCTGCCTGCAATGAGTTTTTCTATTCTATCTAGCTTTCGATACTTAGTTGATCTTTAAAAATTTTGTGGGTTGACGCCTTTCCGGGTTCAAAAAATTTAAAACCATCCCTGCTACCTTCTATCGTTCCCAATAGACATTAATTATGCTTTCAATAGTCACAACCGACCAGACAGGTTCGAAAATATTGGCTTTAATAAGTGGAAAGATCGAGGACATCTCCAATTAAAATGAATAGACAAGCGAATATTATGGGATCTGGTAATTTCTTTTGCCTACATTTTGAATTTGAAAAAAAAAAAAAAAACTTTTGGCTCTTTTAGTTTTCTTAAAGGCTTCAACATATTCCACTGATCTGAAAATAGGGGGCTGACTTGTTTTTCTATGCAAGCACCCTCTACTCCATTAAAATAAACTTCATGACCTTGCTCAATGTCATAGTTATGCAAGAGAAAGTTTGTGTCAAGTTTATGTATCTTTTATGTGTTTATGTGTGAGGTTTTTAAAAGGGTTAAATATGTTGTTTACATAAATACAATAAAAAAAATAACTTGCAGCAAATAATAACAAGCAAAACACTCACAAGAAGAACAACATGATAAAGGAGTTCACCCACAACTGGGCTACATCTCCTTGAGCCTCCTTCAATGGACTAGGCTGTCTAGGATTAGTTTGTCAAAGATTATTTTACAAGCTACTACTCAACTCCAATGGAAATAATGAATGTACCATTGGGCTCAGAATACATAAAAACCCCAAAAATGACTAATAAAACTCTGAAAATGGATCATGGCTCATCTGAGAATGACCTCTTCTACATGTGGCCTTAAGCTTCCCTGAGCTTCCTTGTAGAAAAAACACCCGTAAAAGTCCTCAAATGCCTCTGAAAACTATCCGAATGTGTCCATAGCATAACAATTAGCCAAAAATGTCTATTCAGTCACAAAAAACAAAATTTGTCTTTTTTTAGCATGGCCTCCATCAGTGGGGGCTTCAAGCTCCCTGGAGCTCTCTGAAACTTAAATGGTGTAAAAATTGCAATATAAGTCTCCAAATTCCTTTGAAAATAGTGCCAATGGATTCATAACATCCAAAAACCCCTAGCTGGGCTTTTTCAGCACCTCATTTGGCCAAAAAATGAAGAAGTTAGGCCTCCTGCCATTTTCCTCCTTCAAGCTTGTTGTCTCTGGTTCACCAAAACACACCTCTGTGTGTCCAACCTAGCCTCTGTGCTCAATTCCATGCTAAAACCTAGCACCAGGAACACAACCGCAAAATGGGTGCAACTGTAGAATGGTTAGCGAAATTAAGCCCCCTAACCTCGGAGGTGTTGGGCGCATTGGGCCATGTGGCCACGTCTCCCACACACAAAAGGGCTACATTTGCATGTTTTTTGTGGTCGTGACATGTGGTGGGCACAAAGGGTAGAGATTAATTTGAAATATCCATGTGCAAATCTGTGTAGTGGAGGTCACATGGGCGCACATAAAAACCGGGGGCTGGGGCTAAGCCCCAGCCCGAACCCCATGCCCATTTAACCATAGACTAAACTTAAATACAATTCACAATGTTTCACTGTATGAAACAATTGTGTCTCACATTGGTTTGTTTGCCTTTGCCAAGGATTTTCATATGCATGGAGGTTCGGGGTTCGAATCCCATGGACTCCATAAAAATTTTAAACACCCAAAATCATAACAGGGTGCCACGTGGCAGCCCACGCCTGGGCCACGTGGCACCATACCATTTTCCATAATGATGCCATGTGTCAGAAATCTATTCACCCACATATACCAATAAATGATTGCCATGTCATCAACTACCACCTCAATGTACGGACATGCCATGTTAGCTGTATGGCCCCTGCCACATCAGTTGTACGGACTGTCGAGTCAACATTTGGAAAATCGAATAGATCGTGATATCTCACTCATCCGATGTCCGTTTTACCCCATTCAAAGTGTGTTGGGTTCATAATGATGAGGGCTATGCACCTATTTGTTTTGAGGTGATTCTGAGCAATTTCATTTTTGGGCTAAATTTTGACCCCTGGTCTAGATTTTGATCACACCTTCCCATTGAAAGGATTTTGGACCCACAAAAGATGATGATTATCTACCTGAGCTTCAATACTCTTCTTCTTCCAATTTCTATCAACTGATTCTACTTGAAAAGTCTTTTTGACAATCACTTGGATACCTTGACATGCCTTGCACTGTAACTGGCTATGTCCCTCAACCACTATTCTCTGGCTGCTACTGACCCACTATTCTCTTTATGTTTGGAATAATTCCATCCTTCCCACTGAGAATCAAGTCTCTCTTGTGAAGTCTTTAGCATCAAAACAATTCGTTCTACAATGGCTGCAAAAACTTTCCTGCGACATCTTGTCACAAACCAAGAAAACCATCAATCTTGAAAACAAATTTATACAAGACTGAAAATGATGCCAACAAAGTCTTTTTTCTCTTCAAGAAAACAGTCGCATATTGTACTTCATCAAAGCACATGGTGTTTTCCTGCATCTTGGTGTACTCAAAATAGACTTACAAACCAACAAACACCATTGACTAAACATAAGTCGAAAAACATGATCGACAGACATAGTCGTCAAGACAACATCGACACAAGTCAAGACTCATTTGAAACCTATCGGCCTTCCCAAGTAGAGACTTTGTTGGCATCATTTTCAGTCTTGTATAAATTTGTTTTGAATATTGATGGTTTTCTTGGTTTGTGACAAGATGTCGCAGGAAAGTTTTTGCAGCCATTGTAGAACAATTTGTATATCACTAGTAAGAGCATAACTAATGTATATCAGGAAGGATAGGAAGTTAGTGGGGATGGAAGGCAGTGAGAGATACTTTGAAATATTTGTGAGCCATGGTAGAGTAAATCTTACGAGTTCAAGGAGTCTGTGGTAGAATTGTAGATCATGGAACAAGAAGCAGCAGAGTTCGAAAGCGTCAACACTCTGTGATCTACAATTCTACCACATACTCCTCGAACTCACAAGATTCAATCTACCATGGCTCACAAATGTTTCAAAGTATCTCTCGCTGCCTTCCATCCCCACTAACTTCCTTTCCTTCCTAATATACATTAGTTATGTTCTTACTAGTGATATACAAATTGCCCTCTGGACTTTCCTACCATACCCTCTTCGTTGTTACGCGTATTGCACTCAAAAAGTTTTGAGACATACGATTTGACCCTCGCACCCTCACCTCCAACGGTTGTACCTTGTAACCCTATTTTGAAGCTTCTTTTTCCTGTACCCACAACCTTCATACTTTCTTACTATGCAATTAGGAACCTTTCATGCTAACATATGACCATGCAGGAATCGTCAACATTGTCATTAATGATCGAAACACTCAAGAATATCTCCCATTATTATGCATTAAACCAAGATGTGCGGAGAGTTATTTTTTCCCTTCCGATTGTTCATCTCGAACATGCGTTGTCGTGTTGGCTCGCTCAAGAAATATACAATGCTTAATCTCTCATTGTCGTATCCGCCATGTTCGCATTTCTATGTATGCAATTACTAGTGTTTAATGTTAACAACGCATCATGCAACAGCCGTCCAAATTGTCATTAATGAACGAAACTCTCGAGGACATCTCCCATTCACATGCATTGGACCAAGATTTGCGTTCGATTATATTATGCCTTCCAACTTTTCATTTCATTCTTCGTCTAGAGAAAACAAACGTTCTTGTAGACTTATGGTAGTAGGTCAACAACATTTTTATGGATATATAGTAAATATCTTCGGACATTAGGACTATAACTTCCAGTGGTCCAGGGCATAATTTTACTATTCATCCCATTCCACCTAGAACAAAGTGATTTGGACCTCTGGAATGGCTCGTTCAAGGTGTGTCCATGAGGTTTTTTACTGTAAGGAGGTGGTCTCTTTGTGCACCGAAAAATATATTCTAGGCCAAAGAATTATTCCACTGCGTGACCATTCTCTTGTTTCTTTGTCACCTCAAGTCTTCCATGAGATGTTAAAATTGCCTGAGCCAACATCGACGTTCAAAGGACAAGATTGAAAGAAGCTTCTAGAAAAACATGATAATGAGTTGGACATCTTAGCTGACTTCCTCGAAGACCCAACAACAGTTCCTAAAGATATCACAAGGTTGCAGGTAAGTTCCTTTAAAAATCCATTTTGGGAAATTGCCTCGCTATTTATAAGAATAATGGGACATGCATCCACGACAAGCATTTCCCATATAATTATTTATATTTTGTATTTCACATTCAAGGAACAATACATTTTCGATTGGGGGAAGCTAATTTCCATTGAGATCTGTTCCCAGTTTTTACAATTCAAAGAATCGAATAAATTGTATGTCATCCTACTTGATTTTTCGCAATAGTGCATTGTTATCCATTTCCAAAACTTTCTCTTTCCAATAAAATAAATTGTGGATTTGACCCAGTAACATTCTGGTACAAGGCCATGTGGAGGCACAAGGCCTCCCATTGTTTTTATGAAGTTTTTAATGGCTTTGTCTTAGTTTTCAAAGATTTATTATTAGGCAAGGATGCTCCGTGGATGTCTGGCCAGGAAACCAAGTTTTTGAACAGGAAGGGCACACTTGAATAAAAGGAAAATCACAGTGTCCTCATGGTCTTTGGCTCTAAGGAAAATATTGCTTTCATTCCATGCCACATCATGAACAAGATGTTTGTTGCAGAAATAACAAGGCAATATAAGCACTGGTTGCATTTTTTCCATGACAAGAAAAAAAAAACAGTTCATTCTTCTTCCCTGAAAAGTCGGAGACTTCGTGTGTAGAAACATCAACAAGATTGACAAGTTTGTCGGCCATTTCAAGAAATTGAACCTAACGTATGCTGAAAGGATAAAAGGGTTCGACCCTAATGGGATTTTTCAAGAATGTTTACTCACATTTGGCTTCAACATCTCTTTTATCCATAGACACCTGACCGAAGACAAGGATAGTGACGACAACAATCTTGCTTGTGCCGATTGCGACGCAGAGACATTGCAAAGTGCAACTGAATTGTACATACAATAGGGAAAAGTATTCGGTGAGAAGAGTACCTAGTCCCCTGCTAGCACTCCCAAGAGAATGACATCACAAAGCATCACTTCGATGTCCCACCGCAGTAAGAAAGCAACCCAAAAATCTTTGAACAGAGGAGGATATAATAACCCTCGCAAAAAAATTGATAGTTCTCACAAAATTCCATTGACGAAGAAGAGAAAAAACAATGCAAGGAAGGCAAAGGAACCCGAAATTGAAAGTGAACAGGTGCAACTTGAAACTAAAACTGAGCACATGCAGAAAATTGGGTCATCCGTAGTGGAAATAGCTGAGAACAATTTTTTTTATGAAGATGAATCCTTTGTATTCTAGAGCGTTGTTTTTGACAACCAATCTAAATGTATGGTCATTGCAAAGAGAGATGTAACAAACAGGAAAGGCAAGTCTCTCATAGAGATTAACTTTAGGAAAATGCAGCCGTCCCAAATCTCCTCATTTCACCAAGTAACCAGTGAAATTCTAAAGGATTTCACTGGAGGAATTGAGACGGAAAATGACAAACTGAAAGACCGCCTCAACGAATTTGAGCAGGATTTCATTGCAACCCCAGAATTTTGCAGTCCTTTAGCAGAAATCATGCCTGCTGCCAATGTAGCCAAGATGAAAGTATCCTCTACCCTCCTTGCATGCTCTAGATCCCTTATAGAGAATAACATCAACAAAATAATGAAGCTAGTTACTGAAGCCTCGGAAACATCATAAAATTTAGTTTCCTTTTGAAAGAAGGCAAATGATTTCCTGGAACATTTGGAAGAAAATTTAAAAAATGATCAGCGTTTCTGTGAAGAGGTGCTGACCCATTTTGTCAACTATGTCGTCAACACATCAGAACTAAAAAGAAGACATGAGAAACTCCCCTCCCCCAAGCGGACCAAAAAGGTTAAATTATTGTGGCAAAAGAAAGTTAGCAACCTGGAGCTCATTGTCAAGCCATGTAAACAATCCATATCAGAAAAGGAAGATTTATTCACAAGTCTGATCCAAATAGACTTAGCCAAAAGTACCAACGAGGTTCAAGACCCAAACTTAATTCTCAAATCCTTGTCAATTACCAAATAATCCTTCCATGAACAAGTTGATATTTCAAATGGGTTGTCTTTCGAAAATTTTTACGGCATAGTTGAACATCATCTAGATTAGCACAAGCACTGGGTATTGGACTATGCGACACACAATGAAGAAATTGAACAGAGTCTGCATAGTATTTCAATGGATCTAAGGAAATTAGAAAATGACCTTTACGACATAGAAATCCGGGATGAAATCAACATGCCCCCCATGAAAAGCTACATCAAAGAATGGTTCCAACAGAGAATGGACAACCTCATCTAGGAAGGGCAACAACCGGTGGACATGACTCCACTGACCATCGATGACAACAACAAAAACACATCGGCTTCATAGTAAGTCTATACTGGCATCTTGTTTTCTTTATCAATCCAGTTTAAGTCTATATTGTCATCTTGTTTTCTTTATCAATCCATTTATGACATCTTTAAATAGAAAACTATAACCAAAGACTCATAACTTCCAATTTATTTTTTTCAGGTCTTCCTCTCTACCATCGCGCACTTCTTCTTTCTACATTCCTAATTCTTGTACTTATTTATTTTTATGGTCTGTTGGAGGCCCAATCCCAGTCTATATGACAAACACATTTAAATTTCCAGAAAGATGTAATACACATTATTAATTTTTGATAAATTTCAAAGAAAACTGATTCGAGAATGCCTTTATTGTATACTAAATTTTGGGTATCTAGGAACCTTTGTTGTTTGTTCCAAAGAAAACTAATTCGGGACTGCTACATTTTTTGTGTCCTATTGTATGCTAAATTTTTTGCCTTGCACGACGTTGTTACTATTCTATTGTATGCTAACTTTTTTGGTCTCTAGGAACCTATACTTTGATAAATTTTTATTTTTCTTATGTCTAGAAGCCTTTGTTTTAAAGCAAGCTAATTCAGGAATGCTATTTTTTTGTGTTTTTCTTCATGAACCTATGTAACAGACGTTATTACTATTCTGTTTTTTTTTTTTTTTAATGTTGATGTAATTTCTAGATATATGTAACAAACATTATTAATTTTTGATAAATTTCTATAGTCCACAAGTTCGCTTGTCAATTTGTATATCACGAAACTCTTTGTGCTATTTGTAGGGCACAAAACAATAGAGGCCCAATTTTAAGCCCACCAGCCCGAGAACCAATGATCCAAAAATGGGCTAAGTATGGAATGAGGGATTCATGCATACTCTATAAAATCTAATCCCCATACTTTATAAAATTACATATTTCGTATGTATAAAACTAAATATCTACTTTATAAAATTTGATAAATTTCATTTTCTTTTGTGTCCAGGAGCCCTTGTTTTAAAGATAACTAATTCGGGAATGCTAATTTCTTTGTGTTTTTTTCCATGAACCTATGTAATAGACATTACTACTATTTTTTTGTGTTTCTCTCTACAAATGTATATAAAACATATGTAAAGAAAACTAATTCGGGAATGCTAAATTTTTTGTGTCCAAGAAAAGCCTTTGTTTTAAAGAAAATTAATTTGAGAATGCTAATTTTTTTGTGTTTTTCTCCACGAACCTATGTAACAAACATTATTACTATTCTATTGCATGATTTTAAATGTTGATGTAATTTCCAGAGATATGTAACAGACATTATTAGTTTGTGATAAATTTCTATAGTCTGCAAGTCCACTTGTCAATTTTTATATCACGGAACTCTCAATGCTATTTGTAGGGCACAGAAGAATAAAGGCCCAATTTTGAGCCCACAAGCCTGAGAACCCGCAATCCAAAAACTGGCTAAGTATGGAATGAGGGCTCTGTGCATGCTCTATAAAATCTCATCACCATACTTTATAAAAGTATATATTTCGTATGTATAAAACTAAATATCTACTTTATAAAATTACATATTTCATATGTATAATTTATGTTGTCGAGGAACCTATAATTTGATCAATTTCAATTTATTTTTTGTCTAGGAGCCCTTGTTTTAAAGATAACTAATTCGTGGATGCTAATTTCTTTGTGTTTTTTTCTACGAACCTATGTAACAGGCCTTACTACTATTTTTTGTGTTTCTCTCCATGAACGTATGTAAAACGTATGTAAAGAAAACTAATTTGGGAATGCTAATTTTTTTGGTGTCCAAGAACCTTTTGTTCTGCATGGAAACCATATGTATTTCAACTTGATACCCACGTGTCTATACTCGGTCCCATTTATTCCCATTCCAACCTGGTAGGGACTATACTGCCATGCAACACTTGTTTATATGGATGATATATATTTAATGTGTATTGAATTGTGTTTTATGGTTAATAAACTCTCCTTATAATGATGAATGTAACATATTTTAATTATTATTAATATAAATGTATAGAATTCACTAATACAGATGAATAATTCTATTAAGATTAATTCTCCATCATATGGTGGATGCCACATGATAAATGTCTAGTGTATGCACCTTGGTTTAGACCCCCCACGTTCTAGAGATTAATAAGTAGATGCTATACCACAAATCTCATTATTGGACACCTTCATGGACCCTCATCTATTGATCCAACGAATGGTTATATTGTAGGAATGAAATCATCCCAAGTGTGAGCTTTTAGCCTGATGAAGCAAAGGATTATGAAGGCACAAAAGGAAGATCGATTTGGTTCTTTGATTAATCATTCCTTGAAACAAGAAGACCCATTGTTGTGATGGATTGTATATATATTTAACGATGAGTTTTTTTTCAATGAAATATATGAAATCTTCTAGGTTGCATTTCTAGTAAGTTTACAGAAATTGTTACATTCACTAGTTGAAGTCCCCACAATACCTCTAGAGAAAAGGTAAGAAAACTAAATAAGATGTCTACACCCTAATATATTTACAAGGGTATAATGACATTGTAAGAAGGACCATAGATTTCTGGGACAAAAGTAATTTAGAGGAGTATATCATAGAGTTTGAGGTAGAATTTCTTGAATCCTTCTTGAGAAGGATGTTGAAACATTTATGAAAGGGTCTTGAGAAACACTGTTGAAAAAAATTCATCCTCAAATGAATATTTTGTTGGGAGAGATGTTGCATATTAATCTCCAAATATGGTAGCATAAAACTGGGTAGAACTGCATGGCGTTAGTGATGAGAATGAAAAAATAAAGGAGGAGATACATAATCTCTACATTAATGTTGTGTCCTTTCCTTGGTCTGTGTGCCATTAAATATGGAACGGGCCCTTAAGTTACCTCTGAAATCGATGATTGACATTAAATATGATTTTGGTGGGTTTCATAACCAACCCACACTTGTAGTAGAATTGGTTAATTTGTTGGTTTATATATGGAAAGTCAGGGGTTCGAGCCCCACCGACCATTTCTCTTTCTGTTGTTTTTTTATATATATGGTTATAACCATATTATATATATGGAATACATTGTTTGACCTCCCGCTAGTTTATTACTATCTGTTATATGGAATATGAAAATGAACGATGGGATAGGGGTCGAGGGATTAGGCCCTCGTCCTTTTTTGCCACCAAACGAACCTTTATTACAATTCAAATACAATTGAAAACATAGTCTTATTAAGACTCATCGTGTGGCGTATTGGTAATGGGGTATGCATAATGGGGTATGCATAGGTGGGCATGGGAACTGAAATGAGGCTATGTGAAAGTCTCATGAACTCAGAGGTGAGTTCATATCAGCAAGGGATGTTGGTAAGTGGAGATTCATGTGGTTTGTAGATCATGTGAATGAAGATGATGACAAGTTGAAAACTTGCACCGCCGAGGAGGAGGACCGGAGGAATCTTCTAATGGTTGGAGGAATTGAGATATTCTTACCGGGAAGCCTAGTTGAGGTGAGGATTTGTGTTGTCGATGAAGGAGAAACAATAGGAGAAGGAAATACAGATGCAACTGTCAAAGGAGATGTGGAGTAGATGTTAGAGACTACCCAAGAAGAGGAAAATGAACATTCCAAAGAATGGCTCAACAGTTTCAGCTAGGGAGCTGAGGAGACTGCAGCACTGAAGCTGACAGCAAAAAAAGAGCAGGCAGATATATTGATCACTCCATGGGAGATGGAGCTGGAAATAATGGAGGATTGGCTGAACAATCCAGAGCCAATGAGTGATTGCCATCAGTAGATGTTGGCAGAAGAGCATTCTGAGGAATTGCTTAGAGATTTCAGCCAGGGAGCTAAATGGGTGATGAACACTACAGTTTTGAGGTATGCAGAAGAAGATGAAAGAGAATTCTAGGCTGAAGAACAGCTGGAAGAAGACGAGCACACACCAGCAAAGGGAATGGAAGTAGCAACACTCTCAAAGGAAGGAGAAGTTGAACAACAGTTCAGTAAGAAGATTGTAGAGATGGAATCTGTAGTAGGGTGGCAAGTCAAGGCCACAAGAGATGAAGAAGATGGCATGTAAGATCATGATGATTTTCCCATTTGTAGAAAGAAATTGCAGCAGAGGAGACTGCATGAATAGGGTCAGTTAGGGAAGTAGCTGGACGAGATGATAGAAGACATCGGAAGGTTGATGTTGATATCAGCAGAGACTGTCAGTAAGGAGAAGCTAGGTAGAAGAGAAGCAACAGTAGCAGTAGCAGCCGAGCAGTAGAAGCAGCAACAACAACAGAAAAATGGAGCAGGGAGATAGCTACAAAGAGTTGTTTGGGATCCAAGAGGATTTCAACAGCCAAGGTGGAGAGCTCATGAGCAGGAGCTCATGAATTTTCGCAGTAGAGGAGTATGATGCATTAGCATCGCTCTCAAGCCAGCCAACCAGCTCATCAAGTGCACATTCAATGAGGAGGAGAGGCGCAACCCTCTCATATTCAAATTTTGAATTTGAATCGAGGACATTTAATACTGTAAGTCTATTAGAGCCAAAAGGCCATGCCTATACACACGCTTTAGATGTAGATATCCTTTAATGGTTGTAAGATTTCAATCTAGATCCAATCTTGACTAGACAGGCCATTCAATGTAGAGTTAATGTAAATTGAATAGGGTAGGTAGATTTGGAGGGAAGAGCTCGAAGATCCCCCTCATGTAAAAGATCTTGGATCTTGTTTTTAGAGAAGAGGGAGAGGTAGAAACAATTAGAGTAGATAAGGAAGGAAAGATGAGACTCTGTTGCAGTCCAAGCTCAAACACATTGTAAAGAGACATTTTCAAGTTAATACAATCATAGCAGTTTTTCCTGCATGTTATTTCTGTATGATGAATGTCTTCATGTGTGTATTGAGGATATGTTGTATATGCATGTTAAGTATGCATTTGCAGGAACAGATAGGTTCTGCTATCTGTTGGGCTCTTTGATTTCAGGTTTGGAGTTCTTTGAGGCTTCATGCTAAGAGGGTGTGATGGAACACTGTGGGTTTTGATGCCCAGTGCATAGAGTGCACTTCCAATTCTGTGGAATTTGGACAAAGACGTGCTAGAAGGGCATACCAATTGAAATCATTGACTCAGAGGAGGATCTCAAGGTTTTTGAATACCTTGGAGGTGAGATTGTGTAGAGGAGGACACAGTAGAAGACAAAATATTTGAGGAGTTCTGTAGAGCTCTGCCAAGAGGGCATTGAGCAGGTGCATAGAGTGCACAGAGGAACTCTGTTGAGTTCAGGAGGAAGATAGAATCACTGAGGGTTCTATAGAGCTCTTCCAGGAGGGCATTGAGAATAGACACAACGTGTTGAGGAGGAACTCTGCTATGATTTCATAGAGAAACAGAATCACTGAGGATTTTGGACACTCTGCTAGGAGGGCATTGAGTAGGTGCTATAGCACACAGAGAGAACTCTTTTGAGTTATATAATAGAAGAAGATTCCAAGGAAGGATATTCAGAGGGTTGTTGAATACCCTACAGACTCAGCAAGAAGTTGCTTAAGAAAGAGAGTGCCAGGAGGGCATCAGATTCTCCATCTGAGGGAGAAGGAAAACAGATAAATTCCTTAGAGGTCGAAGCTACAGGAAAAGCTCAGAAGAGATATCACCTTCATGCATGAAAAGACTCTGTAAGGAGCGCAGAAGTCGAAGAATACTTTGAGGATCCAAGAAGAGAAGATTAGGAGAGGTAGTGCTTTCATTCACAGAGCCGTAGCTGTAGAAATTGCAGAGGCCAGGGAACTCTTTGGAGAGTTTAGAATCCCAAAAGCTCAGGAGGGACAACGTCTTCGAGTGTGCGGCGAGATCAAGGGTTGTAGAGCTCACAGAAAATAATCAAAGGTCGAGGCCTTTAGCATTTGGGAATTCTTCCAAGTTCGGGAAGAAAGCGCATGCTCAATAGGAGAGCACAGTTGCCGTCGGATTAGGCCGAGGGGAAGATCTGGACCGTTGAAGTTTCCACATATAGGGAGTATCAGGAGAGCACACAAAGCAGGAGAGATCATGAGCGGTCAGATCATCGACAACCATCAGATCTGGAAGAAGGCACATGTGAGTTAAGCCCACATATGAGCAGAGCAGAGAAATCTAGGAAAGTCCTGACAGGGCAGGAATATCAGGATTTCATATTTCAGGAGTTCAGGATTTCGGAGGCCCTAATGACGAGAGATCTGGGATCTTAGGGAGGAAAATCCCAAAAGGATTAGGGTTGTTGATCTTGGAGTGGATCACAGCCGTTGATCTCGGCCAGGAGTGAAAAGAGTCGTATCGTCACTTTGGCATTTCAGATACCGGAAGTGCAAGAGAGAAAGGGCAGAGGAGACCTTACATCCAGAAAGCCCAAAATGCGAAAGTCCAAAAGAATTTGGAGGAAGCCAACATTTTGGCATTTCGGGGTTCGGCTTTTCAGAAGCCAAGAGGACAGAAAACCGGGCGCTTTGCATCGGGAAACCTGAAGAGTGACTGCGGTCATATGGGAAGTGGTCACATGGACTAAGATCTGGCCCAGGGGGCTAATTACTATGAGTGTCATTTCGACGTTTTGGTATTTCAGAGATCGGGAGATCGAAGAGTCAAGGACTCTCGACATAAGCACATGGGGAGTTTCGAAACCCAAAATTTCCATTTTGGGAAAAGGTCACAATTGTACTGAGGCTGTGTGTAGGTGGAAGCTCACGCTAGTTGCATGCTTGTGCAGGTGGAGTTTCACGAAGGACCTATGGATCAAATATTGAAGATTCCAATAGGGAATCAAAGGAGCCAATCTGGCTCGAGGAGGTTGTTTAAACAATCCTGCGTGGACCTCGACTTGAGGGTTTGGGGGTCTATGTCAATGTGCATATACGAAAGCGTGCATATATGGAGGCCGACTTCCATAAATGTGCATTTACGGATGACAATTTTTGTATATGCACATATATGGAAGCACGCATATATGGAAGATGCATTTACGGAAGGTGGCTTCCATATATGCATGCTTCTGTATATGTGAAAATACAGACAACGACTTCCATAAATGTGCATATATGGACGATGCATATATAGAAGCTGGCCACTTCCATAATGGTGTCTTTCATATATGTGTGCTTCCATAAATGCGCATTTATGGAAGCACACATATATGAAAGACACCATTATGAGAAGGTCAACGTATATGCGCAAATACAGAAGCGTGCATATACGGAGACCGACTTTCATAAATGTGCATTTACGGAAGACAACTTTTGTATATGTGCATGTATGGAATCACGCATATACGGAATGTGGCTTTTATATACGCATGCTTCCATATATGTGCATATACGAATGATTCATATATGGACGACGCATATACGGATGAGAGATTGCATAAATACGCATATACGAAAGCTTTCCGCTTCCATAATGGTGTCTTCTGTATATGCGTGCTTCCATAAATGTGCATTTACGAATGGAAACTTCTATATATGCGCATATATGGAAGCATGCATATACAAAAGACGTATTTATGGAAGGTGGCTTCCGTATATGCGTGCTTCTGTATATGCACATATATAGACGACGCATGTAAGGTAAGCCAAGTAAAGGCTGTTGAAGTTGGTTGAATATCATTGTAAGCCAAGGAGAGGAGAAAGAGTTTAAGACTTTGTTGCAGTCATTGTAATATTTTTCTCATCGCCAGAAAGTTGGAAGGGCTTGGTCATGGCTGTAAGTAACTCTGTCTCTGGTTCAAACAATGTAAAATTTGATGATGTTGTTGGTGTTATCCTTAGCGAGGAAATGCAATGGAAAAGCACAGGTGAGACATCAGGTAATGTGTTAAACATGGAGAACAGGGGATGACAAAAGTATAGAGAAAAGGGCTCAGGGAACCATGGGAATTATAGGAAGGTCAGATCCAAATCCAGACTAGGAAAGATAGAGTGTTGGAATTGTGGGAAGAAATGACATCTGGAGAAAGACTATAGATCTCCAAAGAAATAAAGAGATGGAAAACATGAGAAAAATAAGGAAGCAAATGTAACAAGTGATGTGTTACAAGATGATTTGAATCTTTCTATAGATAAGATTTCTAGGTCTTGAGTAGTATATTCAGGGGATTCATTTCATGCCACACCCTATAGAAAAAAATTTCTAGATTATTTTCAAGGTGATTTTGGACAGGTTCATTTGGGTGATGATGCACCATGCAAAATTGTTGGAATGGTAAAGGTAAAAATAAATCAAAATATTGGAAACCAATGGTTGTTGAAAGGTAAAGCATGTTCCATATCTAAGGAAAAATCTAATTTCAACAAGGCAGTTGGAAAGTGAAGAATGTATATCCAAGTGGGATATTGTTGGTTGTGGAGACTATTTAGTTTCCTGATTCAGAGGTTTGTTTCAGTCATGCTTGGACCCCATTCCCTAACAGGGGGTGTGCGAGGCTCCCCCCCCCCACAACTATTGCCAACGGGGTCCAAGGGGGACGACGACAAATTTTGTAGCCCCCCCTGGCGGGGGATTAGGGGCTAGCACCCCCGAAGTGAAAATTTGGAAAACTTTTCCTTGTAAAATATTGTAATTTTGTAGTCAATCTAGACCATTCATTATAAGGTCGCAGATATGATGGTAGAAGTTATTTTTAGGGATTTTTTCCCTAGAATCCAACCTTCTTTTATGAGGGAATTGTATTGCAGCTATGCATTATGGAGAATATTGTATTCGAAGAGAGGATATTGTGAGAGAAAGAAGAGGAAGTTACAACGGGTCTGTTGTAGGTTGTATCCCTTCATTTTGCTGGATAATAAAAAGGAGGGACTTGGAAATTTATCTAGTGGACATATCCCACACTGGGTGAACCATGTATATCTATGTATCTATTGTATTGTGTATCTTTTGTATTTTATTTCTGCATTTGTCTTATTTATTGCTCCACGATCCTATTTTTCTAACACTAGTCTCCAATCCCAAACTTTAAACAGCTTGCTATGAAATAAGATTTACTTGTGATACACTATCAACATGTGTATAAATATTATTGTGCTTTGAGATAACTCGTAAATGAAAGAGTTCTTTTATTTTCCTTCTTGATTGACATGCCATTTAGACCCATCAACAATTCCCTAAAAATATCTTTTATACCCTAGTGGTTGTCCTTGGAACATTATTAGGGCCTTGATACACATAATGTAGAGCTATTCAACACCTTTCCAACAAGCTAAAGAACTCCAAAATTGAATGTCGAGGTAGAAAGTTATGGGAAAATTACTAAGATGTGTGTGTGTGTGTGTGTTATTCTAGAATGTATGTGTGTTATTCAAAATTCATTTTCTCAGCAGGACTGTTTCTACTCACCCACATGTTTTCTAACTTGGTTGGTTAAAATTTATGTTCGGTATGATGATCTTGGTGGTTTGGACTGCAAAAACAACAAAACCTCATTTTTTCATTTTTTTCAATAGGAGTGTTTCTACTTACCCACATGTTTGCTAACTTAGTTTCTTTGAATTTTTGTTCGGTATGACGATTCTAGTGGTTTGGACTGCAAAAACAACAAAACCTCCATTTTTCCAAATGCCTCTCCATATCTTCATTTTCACGTTATTTTTATCCATTGTTGATGAAACTACACACACATATAGATCCGATTATGTAAATTCCAATTATATAATTTAAAAAATATAATATTGTTTACAACTTTTAATTTATTTTTGTCTTAACATATGTTAGAATCTTAAAATATATACCCGTTTTGTTACTACTATAACTTTTTATCATTTTACCCTTTAAAAAAAAATTGTATGCCACTAGTATAGATTGAGATCTATAATTTATAAAAAGAGAGTTGTTTGATTATGTAAATAACCTCAAACCATGCACTCATGCATGACCTCGTAATTTTAGGGTTATATTGACTTTCCTAATATATTATATATTATTGTACTATTTTTTTTAAGAAAATCAACCAACATTTATGTACTCAACACCTACACTAAAGAGAACATATGCATTATATTTTGCAATAAATTTCACATGGTCATACAAAAAATTCATAAATAAAAATTATATATTCTAGAAGCCAATTCAATTTCCAACATTTAGCCTTACACTATATTCAAATTAAATGTGAAAGGACCTCGAATCATCCCTCCAAGTCAACATATTGTTGTTCCATGTTTGCATTGCCACTAACGTGCCATGAGAGACCTTCATGTGACATGAGAGACCTTCATAAGCTTGCACTCACTCCCTATTCATTATATCATTGAGAAAGAACCTATAATGCTTGTCTTATTCTTCATTTAGGGGCCTCAACACTACAAAAGTGGGGCTTTTGGCCCCAACACTACCAACACATTATTTATTTAAAATGACACACTAATTATGTTTTCTCTATAACAAAAGTATGTTATTATTTATTTAAAATAAAAATATGTTATTATTTATTTAAAATAATACACTAATTATGTTTTCTCCTTGTGAAACTAGATTACCTCTTTTGAGGCCATGAACGTCATGCAGATGACCATCTATTTAAATGAAAAACTTGTTTTCCCTAAAAAAAATAGAGATTTCAATTGGTAATTAAAACCAACATCACCATTAATTTAAAAAAAATGATTTTTATTAGTGCAAACCTTTAGTATTGTTGCAAATGCCTTCATCAAGCTGCAGGAGGAGGAAGACGATACCCTTCATTGGGCGAGAATTGAAAAATCATGGTGCTTCACCACAAAGCTAGGATACTCAGTGATGGCAGAGGAAGTTAATGAAGGAGATCGTACATGGTGGTGGTATTATGTATGGGGTTTTAACACCCCTTTAAAGACTTAGATCCTTACCTGGGAAAATGGTATGAAAAAAGGATGGATAGGTCTGAGCAGATGCGCAATGTGTAGGTCAAAAATGGAAAAAAAAATGCATCACTTATTTGTTTCTTGTTTTTCACCCAACCGGTATGGTCGACGACAACAAATGCATTCAAATTTTAAGGGCAAGCTCTTAATGGGGATCTTAGTCAATGGTTAAAACGATGGAAGGAGGACGAGGCATCTAGTGGTATCCTCGCTCTACCATTATTTAGTTTTTACTTCCTTTGGTGCGATCACAACGTATGTATTTTCTAGAACAGTTTAATCCCTTTTGAATTCGTGGTAGGATTGGTGGTGAAGTTGACACAAGAATTCAAGTCAAAGTCAAAAATCCAAAAGCCAAGGATACTCTCAATGCCAACATTGGTGGAAGGATTCCCTTGGGGTTATTTTGATGGGGCAAGTGAGGGCCACCCTCCATGTTGTGGGGCGAGGTCAGTGTTATACATCTTGATTTCTCATTATTTCAAAGTTTGTTATGTTGTATGTAAATGATCCAATATGAAGGCATAGCTCTCAACTTTGTGGGCTTTTTTTTTAATCATAAATTCCCTCAATCTAAGGAAGGTTCAAATTTTGGGGTATTTGAAGGTGGCATTAGAATGGGTAAACATGCAGAACTTGCTACCTGTCCTAAGGCTAAAGCCTTTGATGAACCTGTTTCGTTCCTTTTTATCTGATATGGAGTGGTTCTGTATCACTCATATCTTCAGGGAGCTCAACACCTTGGCTGATGAATTATCAAAGGGAGCATTGGAATTGGACGAAGGAACTTCTATAATGCAGGAGTTTTATGAAGGTCTCCTCACTGAAGAAATGTCTTTCCATCTGTAATATCTTTCTAAGTTGCAAAACTTGTCCGAGGCAGGTAGAGAGGGGTAAATGAAAAATTGTGAAATAATTGTCACTTTTTGTGATGATTTTCTAGAAGCATATGTAATGTAAGGCAAACTAAAGGACTAGTAATAATCACTCTTGCAAAGGATGGAAATATGTATATTCTCTTTTTTTAATATAAAGTTTTTTAATGTGTATATTTCAATTAATAACAATAAATTAATTACATAATTTATAAACAATTGTTTAATATGTATATATTTCAATTAATAACAATAAATTAATTACATAATTTATAAAAAAATTGTTTATAGAATTAATAAATCCAAAAAATATATTAAATAAAATATTAATAAAATTAGGGAATCCAAAATATTATTACGTCGAAAGGCGTACACCTATCGACAATGGGCACATTTAATAGGTTTTTAGTTTTTAATACGTTTTCTATGGACGAGATTAAATATGCCTAGAATATTCTTAGTTGTCACAATAAATGAGTGGCTCTGATTTCATCTATTAACTTCTGAGCTGTTATAAAGACATCCGTTTATATGTTTACTTTTTTACATTTACCTAATCATGTTTAAAAATTACTCTGTTCACTAACTTATTGCCACGTCTACCTGATTAAAAAATATTAAGGTATTCGCACAGGTATTAAGGTGTTTCATGTTTTTGTTGGCTGACGTTTGATGGTCGTGTTTCTGTGCTGGCATCACCAATGATCGCCAATCATCTGTTCTAGTTTACAGTGCATGCTTTCATTTTTAATAGCCGTAAGCCGCCTTTCGACATTCACTTAGCTGATGTGATAGTTTTAATATTCGGAAAGCTTCCTACTAAATATGTAATAATTTTTTTGACATCATAAAAATTTAAAGATAAAATATTTACAAAATCCCAATTATATTTACATAATTGTTGCATGGTAAAAGGTAGACATGAACTCCTTCAATGTTCTTTCTATGCCATATAATATAACAAATACCACAAGATATATCTATATATGTTTTCAAAAGAGTCATTTCTCTAGCATATAATACAACAAATATCACAAGATATATTTATATATGTTTCAAAAGAAAAATGAGTTAGTTTAAAGTAGTAATTTTCTTATAAGATTAATATTAGAGGAGGCGATTTCATACCCTTAAAAAAAATTATTTGAASATGCTACAAGATAAACATATCATATTGTTGTTTCATACAAACCCACTGAGATAATGTGTCCCACAAAGAAGGATGAGACTTTGTGGTTGTCCACCACAAATCACAAATGCACAAGTAAAGAAGGCAATTGCAAGTTTCTTTTCCTATATGCTTTAGGTAATAATGTAGTATTAAAGCTATTTGAACATCTCAAATCATACAACTAAATTAATGCTCAATAATGGGTTGATGAAAAGATGAAGCATGCGACTTAGAAGGTGGTGTTACATTGAAGAGACAATATGGATATTTAATAATAATCAATTTTTAAAATTTAATAATATTTTTCAATTTCTATTAATATCTATTTCTTCAAACCTTTTCCAATTTTAATTAGTAATCATAGTGAAACACCCACGGATGCATTCTATACGACGTTGCCCTATATGTAAGCAAGTAAGAGAGAAGCACTTTATTCCACTCAATTCCACTCAACAAAACAAATAAACATTTATATTAAGGATGTTTTGAACACCTTCAAAAACAATCTATATTGCAAATTGAGACATTAAATAAAAAGAAAAAAAAGTTGCCCATACAGTTTTATGTTTTCCATATGATTTTATAAATCCTATGAAAAACTATAGGTAGAATTGCTTCAATTATTCATTCCCTTTCATCAGTAAGGCAAGCAACCCGTTTATCTTTCTAATTTTGCTTCCTAATTCTTCCCTGTTAAAGGAAGTGATGAATATAGGTACACGCACTATACGTGTATTTCGATGAAATTTTAGAACTAAGAGGTACTTCCATTGGTAGGCAGAGAGAAAAGCTATTGACGACGAGTCTACAAATCTACCCTCAACTCCGACAATAGCCTGCAACAGTATACTTATCTCAGTAAGTATATATATATATATATATATATCAGGTGCCCATCATGGTTTTTCGGACTAAAGCATGGAGTTTGGGGAAGATTAAGTGAACTTAATAGAGTCAATTTTTGTCTTTTTTCCGAATTTACTGATAAAAAAGAATCGATAAAGAATTTTGATTAAATTATTATGATTTAATGGAATAATAAAAAATTTTAAACATAATTTCACTTTACACTTATACTCTATAAAAATGATCAAAAATTTGTTTAAAAACCAATTTATTTTAAAATTAAGTTAAAAGTTCAACACTGAAATTAACTTAGGGATGGAATTTGACAGAGAAATTGTTTGTCACACAGCGATTAGGGATGGAATTTGACAGAGAACAGCACCTTGTTCTGGTGATCGTAGGGTTTTGTGGAATAAGGAGCTAAGGGAACCATTGGGCACGTGTTCGTACACCAACAGTCTTTTGGAGCCCTCAGTGCAAAATCCCCGCAGCCGAACCAAATTCACATGCTGTATGGTTCGGATGGTACTCACCTCCATGCGAAACTGTTTCTCTCCTTGTCTCACTCCCTCCAACTTCTTCACCGCCACCGGAGAGCCGTCTGTTAGAGTCCCTTTGAAGACAGAGCCGAAATCCCTGCCTCCCAGACGTTCAGAGAAGTTCTTCGTTGCAATCTGTAGCGCTTTGTAAGTGAATATAGTAAGTACTCCCAGCGCGTATTCTGTTCCAGACAATCCCAGGCGCTTGCAAAACCAGAGAAACATCAAGACAAGGGCGAGAATAGCAACCAGCCCGCCTACGACACCACCTACCACACCAGCGAGAGTCACCTTCTTGTTAGAATTAGAATTAGAGGAGTCGGGCACATCAAAAGCATCTAACCGCAGAAACTGAGAGGTGCCATTTGAAAAATCGTATAGATTTAACAATTCATCGAACAACATTACACACTTCTGTGAAGTGCCATTAACAACGTAGGCATATCCGATGCACGAGCAATCGCTAAGACAGGCCGGTGAGCACTGCCCTTTCCCTTCGTATGGAACCCCTTGAGGGGGAATAGATTTGCCACTCAATTCCACAAACCGGAACCCCTTGCTGGCTATCAAGTTTCCAGCATGGTTGCAGTGTAACGATGTCTTCCTAACAAAGCCGCTTGACCACTGCTGAGATTCCCATTTGCGTCTGTCCCTGGTAACAAAACCCGGCACGCAGGAAATTTGAATGGTCGCTGGGCGACAACCTAGCACGTAGGAAATTTGAATGGTCGCTGAGCGACAATGTTGCATTAACATCCACCAACTTACAATTAATACTTCTGGTATGTAAACATACTACCATCCATCATCATTCAATGGCAATCAGGGGGGCAGATGGGGCATATCCTCACGTCTCGTGGGAGTTAATGCGGTTTGTGTCAATTGTACCCTCAATATCGAGTCAAAGAAATGGATGGGAGCATGGATGATGGTGGGATGGATGCAAATAGTAGCATGAGTGTATGACGGGATGAATGTGGATAGGAGCATTGATGGGCGAAGGCATTAAGCGCACCAGTATGGTTGCACAGGCATCCAGTCCAAGTCTTAAAGACTATGCAGCAGGCTAGATATTGCTCGCCAAATTCCAGCCTCGGCCATGTCAGTGAGATGAAAAATGCGTCCTGTGAAACGTCAAATTCCAGGTTCCAGGCCTGCGCCATTGATCCCACAAAATGTTGAGATGTCATACATTTCTTTGTAGACCTTCAGCGATGGCGATAACTCTGCACAAGGTACATGGACAAGATCGCGATCACTATCCAAAACAAGGGAGACGACGAGGTGACTGACATGGCCGTCACTGTGGCATTGAACGAGTCGGCGAATAGCTACCAAAGGGAGTAGGCTAATTTGGGAGCAATCTTCCCTCCCGAGCCTAGTCCTTCCGGCAGATAGCTTTTTGCTTTCCGGTGACTTCACGTTCATGCTATGGCACTATCCCCCAGAAGCTGTAGTCCGCCATCAACGTGTACTTGGACCGTCCCCTAATTTTAATTATTGCAATTACAGATTGGTAGATGGACGAGGACATGCTTCAAAACCAAATTCAATTTTGAATGTTCAAATGAGCGGAAAACAAATCCGCGCCCATTCTTCATTTGAAATTTGAAATTTGACTACCTTCTCAAATCGGAAATCTGCATATCCAGCGTTTAGAGCTTTCCTGGATTATCTTAACAGCTAGGACCAATTGAAATTCTGAAGGTATTCTATTTGTAGAGGGCGATACAGATGTTTCCTTGGAAGACTTTGGAGATATCTATCCACCAATTCTTCACAGTGATTACTTTATCCAGAACGTTCCTGGATCGGAAACGATCACAGATTCTCCACTTCTTCTATTCATGTTTTTGATTCAGGTTTTTTATTCATGTGAAAACAGATCGTAATTAGTACACTTGAATCCCTAACTGTATTGAAGCCTGTACATTTAGACTAATCAGATAGAATATTTACAATATATGGATTGGATTTTCAGGTAACGCGTCTAAAATGCGGAGGGCTCGTACTGGGTATACGTCTCAACCATTGCATGACTGATGGTGTTTTAATCGCTCGATTTCTGAAAGTTGTGGGTGAAATGGCTAGAGGGGCGGCAAGTCCTGAGATTACTCCAGTTTGGAATAGAAAAATCCTGCAACCCAAAACGAAGCCTTTGATAAAATAACCCCGCCATGAATACGATTATGTGGAAGACAAACATGGAGAGTCGTTGAGAGCATCTGCGGAGGAGATGAATTTTAAATCCTTCTTTTTTGGGTCGAAAGAAGTTGAAGCTTTAAAACGACATGTAGAAGGAATCAAGTGCTCTGCATTCGAAGTATTATCGGCCTGCCTGTGGAAATCTAGAACAAAGGGTCTCAATATCCCCACCGACCAAGAGTTGAGATTAATCTTTGCTCTGGACGCTCGTTCTCGATTTCAACCGCCTCTTCTAGCATGTTTCTGTGGCAATACGATAAGTTTTTCTTGCGCTCAGGCAAAAGCTGGGGATCTAAGTGACCAGCCGCTGTCCTTCGTTGTTGATAATGATTGATGAAGAATACATGCGGTCTGTGATCGATATGATGGAAGTGAAAGGGCGGTCACCCGTCAAAGCTGGTGGTTTTTATTTTGTGAGTGAGACGAGCAAACTTGATATTGGAGAAGGGGATTTTGGGTGGGGAAAACCGGTGTACGCGGGTGTTGGGAAACCGCCAGCAGTCTTAATCTTCACGTATTTTTCTAGAACCTATTTGAGAGACTCTGAAGGGATCGTAATTATAATTTATCTACAGGCTATTGCGATGGGGAAATTTGAAGAAAATATAAACAAATTGATGAATTAGAAACGCCCGCAGTGTGCACCACAATCACGATCTTCTTTCAGAGTCGTGATTCATGAACGGTTTCCACAAAGGCCAGACGGTTGAAAATAAACATTGAAATAATTATATCTGGATAAGGGTCTGATTGTTTTTTACACTATAAAAGGTTTTAGTTTTGTTATTTTTATTATAGGTTTTGTTTTTGTTATTTTTATTATAGCTGTAGGTAGACTTTATTGTAATTGTTGTGTAATTAGCAACAACCACATTAACAACCACCACATTAAGTATATGCCTATCGCCATCATTTTTCACATTCAATTAATGACACCGATGGATGTATATCAACCATTTTTTATTTTTACTTAATGTGATTGTTGTTAGTTTACCACATACATGCCATGGGAACAACAATTAATATATTTATATCTATATAATAATAATGTACTAATTAATTATTAATGTAATAATGTCTATTAATGTCTTAATATATTATTAATTATCATATTATTTAATTAATATATTAATATATTAAATAATTAATATTTTATCAAAAATATATTACTTAATATTGATATTAAAGTATTAGTACATTCATATGATTTCTAAATTACTAACTTAATGTATTAATTACTAAATTAAAACATTAATGTATTAAGTTAAATTACTTAATATATTAAGTTATTACTAATATAACTTAACATAATTAAGTTATAACTTAATATAAGTAAGTTATTGCATAATTTAAATTAAATTGTATTCATTGATTACTTATTACATAATATATTAATTAATTATAACTAAGTTATTACTTAATATAATTAATTTAGTAATTTAAATTAATATATTAATTTATTATTATAATCTTTAAACTATTACGTTAATGTATTAAATTCAATAATACACTTTAGTAAAACTCAATGTTTTAATATAATTAAATACAACCAAATATAATTAAGTTATTACTTAATTTAAATTAAATTACTAAATTGATTATATTAAATTATAACTTAATTATAATTATTAAATATATTAAACAATAAGTAAGTTATTACTTACTTAATTTAAACTATTTAATATATTAAGTTATTACTTAATATAACTTAATTTAAATTACTAACTTAATGTATTAATTATCTAAATTTATTAATAATAATACATTAATATAATGTCTAAACTAAAGTATTAATACATTAATATATATTAATTAATTAGTAATGTATTAATTAATTAATTAATGTTATAAATAAAATACATTAATAAAACACTAATACATTAAAAAATATTAAAGTATTCAAAATACATTAAAGTATTACATTATTTAAAGTAATAATAAGTTAATAAAGTATTTATACTTCATTAAAGTAATACATAAATAGAATATTAATACATTAATAAAATAATGTAACATTAATAATGTAATACTAAATTATGCCCAAAGGGGTTGGATCTAATGGTGGAAAGCGAGGAGTTTTTCGCCATTGGGCAAGGTTCAATTCTCGTGAGGGCTTTACCTGGAGACATGGGGACACCTTGAAGTAGTGGTCGAACGTGTGGTTGCACCCAGAGATACTATATTAAATGGTATCGTGACCCGTGCACACATAAGTGGATCAAAGCCCACCCCCATGTCCTTCAAATTTTTAAGTCCCCAAGGTGTAAAACAGTCGATGACGGAGTGTGTTGTTAAGCCACTTCGTGTTGAAAAGTCATCGGTTCGAAACCTGTGGGGACAAAAAATCCAACCATGTTAAGGGTTGGTGTGGCTCATGCCGGATGCGATCCTCGGGTGATTTTGACGGCTTAGATGCCCCTAAGTCGCGGTTTCTCAAGCCAAAGGTTAATCCTGATGCCAAGAAGGTCCGGACAAATTAACAAACAAACAAAAAAATGTAGTACCACATTATACAAATAATACCTTATAATAATGTATTAATTCATTATTATAATGCTGAAATATATCATAATTTATATATTTATACATTATACATTATTAATACATATTAACCATAAATTATTATAATATATAAATACATCATAAATAATATATTTATATATTAATAAATAATATGTTGCTATAATATTAATATACTAATAAATAATGTACTAATCTTAATTGGGTTTAGCTTGGATGGTTGTGAGGAATGATTGTTATCCTTCCCACCTGAGTTCGATTCCCATACATATAGCAAGAAATTGTTATTTCGAAGTACTAATAAGTTAATAAAATATTATTAATTAACACATTGATACAACACTAAAATATTTAAAAGGTATTAAAGTTTTAATATTACATTAAAGTGATAAAATAAAAACACATTCATAATACATTATTACATACATACAAAATATTAACCATGACCATGACAAACCATGATACCAAGGTTGACGTTGGGAAATTTTCGTCACATTACGATGTTGGGAAATGTTTGTCAATTGCAATGTTGGGAAATATTCCTCACAATGCGAAGTCACGAAATGTTCTGACATTGCGACGTTGAGAAATGTTCATCACACTGCGACGTTGGGAAATGTTCGTCACATTGCGACATTGGGAAATGCTCGTCACATTGCAATGTTGAGAAATGTTCATAACATAGTGATGTTGGGAAATGGTCATGACACTGCAAAATTAGTAAATGTTCATGACATTGCAACATTCGGAAATGTTTGTCACATTGTTTACGTTCACAATGGTTGATGTTCATTATGGATGAATTTCACTATGGTTGAAAATTGTTGACTATGGTTGACCATGGTTGAAAATGGTTAACCATGTTTTATAGTTGTTGTCCATAGGAGACCATGGCTGGCCATAACTATGGTTGACCAAGACTATAGATAACATTCAGATAGCTAAATTTGGAATTGTTTGTCACATTATGAAAACATGATATTTGCATAACATTGCAACAATGAGGCTATGTTGATGAGATTGTGATGGCGAGACTATGTTCGTCATATTGCGACAATATGGTTATTTTTGTCACATTGCAAGGTAGGGGCTAAGTTCATTAGATTGAGATCATAAGATAGTTGCATCACAATATGATGAAATGATATTTGCATCACATTCCAATGATGGGGCTATGTTCATCACATTGCGACAATATGGTTATGTTCAATCAAGGTCAACCATAATTATGTTCATCACATTACGACAATATGGTTAGGTGCGTCACATCGTATGTTCATCGTATAAGGCTAGGTTCATCACATTGCGACAATATGGTTATGTTTGTCACATTGCGACGCCAGGTATATGTTCATCACATTGTGAGGGTAGGATATTTGCATGACATTATGATGAATGGATATTTGCATCACATTGGGAAGACGAGGATATGTTCATAACATTGCAACGATAGGATAATGTTTTTCACATATTGATGATGATAGGGATAGTTTGATGGTAGGGCTATGTTCATCACATTGCCACGAGATGACATTTAAGTAAAAAGCGGTTATGTCATGAACATAAATATTGTATGTTCGTCATATGTCATATGTCTATGTGATGAACATGAATTTTGTATGCTCATCATATTGTGAGAACATGGAATTTACTGTGATGATGCGGCTATGTTCAATACATTACAACCAAAAGACATTGTTTTTCACATTATGACGACATGATATTTGCATAACATTGCGACAAGGAGGCTATTTTCATCACATTACAACGAAGAGGCTATGTTTGACATTGTTTGTCACCTTATGACGACAAGATATTTGCATAACATTATGACGGGGAGGTTATGTTCATCACATTGTGATGTTTGGATATGCGCGTCACATTGCAACATGAGGAAATCTTCCTCACATTGCGATGATAGATCGTTGTATGACACATTTCAATGTTTTTTTGTGTTCAACACATTGCAACGTTTTGTCCACATTGCACCAGCATGACCATGTTCATCACATTGCGACATTAGTTTATGTTTGTCACATTGCAATGTTGCTATTTTCGTCACAATGAGACATCGAGAGATGTTCGACATATTGTGTTGTTGGTAAGCGATTGTAACAATGCGAGGACAATGGATATGTTCACAATGCAATGTTAGGAAATGTTCATCACAATGTGACAAAGGACAAAGTTTGTCACATAGTGAAGTATGGTCATGAGTGTAACATTGTGAGGTTTATGTAAGGAATTGCAATGTTGGGCTATGTGTGTTAGATTGTGACTTGAGTTCTATACATTGTGATGTAGGATTTTTGTTTGTCACACACATTATGGAATTGGAATAGATTTGTCAGATTCTCACAATATGTTATGTTTGTCACATAGTGACATCAAGGAATGTATGTCTCATTGCAATATTGGGCTATGTTTGGAAAATTGTGGCATTGGGTTCTGCACATAAAAATGCAACAAATGGTTATGTTCATTGCATTGTGACATTTGGAAATGTTTGTCACATTATGACATCAGGATATGTATGTGACATTGCAACATAAGGACATGTTCGTCACATTGTAATAAATTTCGCAATAAATTTTACATTTGAAAGCTAATTCTAATGGGAAAGATGATTGACTTATAAAATTATATGAACATTTTGAAGATCAAGTATAAAACTGTATGTAGTAATATATATATATATATATTTAATTTGAAATTATGTTGAACCTTTTCAACATCTAATTAAATGTATGTAGTAATTGACTTATCTTAAGTGAAGTTTATACAACTAATTTCAAATTAATTATATTTTCTTTTAATATAAAAAAATTGATATTTACTAAATTATATCAACATTTTCAACATGCAATTGTATAAAAATGTATGTAATATAATATATAAATGTATGTAATATAATATATATATATATATATATATATATATATATATATATATATAATTTGAAATTATGTAAAATATTTTCAATATCTAATTAATTCTAGGTAGTAATTGATTTATCTTAAGTAAAATTAAGATAATATATTAACATATTCTCTTATGTATTAATATTAATATATTTTTACTTAGGTTATTATTATAGGGTTATAATGACAATATAATGACCATATGTTTTTACTGGTTTGGCTTACCGATAACCATTTTGGATATAGGTGTTACCATAAAATATTAGAAATAACCTATGCGATTGAGTCTGAATTTAAAAAACTTCAATTGGAAAACGTTTACAGAATGGGTGGCTCAGGGAATGCATATGGGTGGCTCAGAGAATGTGTCTCGGTTCAGGTCGTGCATGCATGCGGCTGTCTATAAAGCACCCTTCCCCCATGTAAAAAATAACACTTCTTAACACTTCTTTTGCATACATGCCGCTGTGTCTAAAAACTTAAATTCCCAAACTCTCACATAATGCATGGCGGTTCAGGTTACGTAATGTTCATAATGTGGGAGGTAATGCATGGAGGTCATGGGACCAGAAACGAATGGTGCTCTAACATAAAACTGTGGAGTGATATAAACATGTCATGCATACATATTAATCATTCTTAATCATTTGAACGTGTCAATTATATATGCTCACAGTATTTTTTTAAGTATTCTTAGGTAAATGTAAAATAGTAAACATGTTAACGGATATCTTCATAAATGCAAGGAAGTTATGAGCAATAAATCTGGCTCATTGATTTTGGAGGACGACTAAGAATATGCCAGCATCTTCAATGTGTAGCCATCAGATTAGGGTTTAAGGTTAAATAAGGTTAAAAGATCATTAATTGTGCCTATTGTCAATAGGTCTATGCCTTATCGACGTAATAATCACATTTTTTAGTTTATAATATCATTTTTAATTTATAATATCATATTAATAATCACATTTTTAAGTTTATAATATCATTTTTAATTTATAATATCATACTAAAAATATCATTTGTGTGGTGTTTAAGGTTTTATTTTACCGAACTATATATATAATAGGTTATCTTATATATACATTATTACAAAAGCCTACTGAAATAATCCCGCTCCATTCTTTTTGTTCTTGAAAATTGCATAAAGTATAATGCTATATAAAGTATAATATGATATGATATATGGAAGTGTAAGCTATATAAAGTATAATGAAGTCAAAGAAATTAAAATGAGACTATAAAAGAATTTATGAATTTTTCGTTAATAATCCATAAATGAATGCACAATAGATACCAATAGCGCGTAGAAGGCAACGCTGGGTTTAGAGAGATATCTCCCTCTTCTCTCCTTCATTCCTCCCTTCTTCCTTTCCTTATATCTGTAGTTACAGCTATATTACTGTAATCGTAATATCGAAGCACTTTGAATATTTGGCATTAAAGTATCTTACATCAGATGGGGGTTTCTTCCGTCCCCGAATCAAAATCCGTCAGGGGTTGAGAAGTTTACAGAAAATAAAAGTGCTCATTTTCGACATTATGTACATCATTCAACACTCGCTGTTGGGAATGGATCTGTAAATTATATATTGTATGTTACCCATGAGTCCTATATAATCTGTTTTGGAGGCGATAGCAGTGGCCTGCACGAATTCACGACCATTAAATGACTACCTTTCTTTCCCATTATCTTCGCGCCACTGAAAGCCTTGTCGGGCATTTTAATGGATTCGGCTGAGCCTACGGAGAATATTGAGGATCGAATGGCCTGAATATTATATGATAATTTTATCATCGTTCTGAGCTATGGGAACTCTTGATCTTCTTCTCCGTCTTGGCAAGGTCTTCTGTGCATTTGACATCTAATTGGTTGTGGCGGTTCAGGTCGTGGAATGTTCATAATGTGGTAGGTAATGCATGGAGGTTGTGGGATCAGAAACGAATGGTGTTGTAACATAAAAACTGTGGAGTGATATAAACATGGCATGCATACATATTAATCATTCTTAATCATTTGAATGTGTCAATTATATTCTTAATCATTTGAACGTGTCAATTATATATGCTCACAGTAATTTTTTAAGTATTCTTAGGTAAATGTAAAAAAGTAAACATGTTAACGGACGCCTTCATAAATGCAAGGAAGTTATGCGTAAGAAATCTGGCTCATTGATTTTGGAGGATGACTAAGAATATGCCAGCACCTTCAATGTGTAGCCATCAGATTAGGGTTAAAGGTTAAATAAGGTTAAAAGATCATTAATTGTGCCCATTGTCAATAGGTGTACGCCTTTTGGCATAATGAATTTGTTTTTACTTTTAAATAATTTTCAATTTTTTTCAATTTTTTGCCATAAATAGAATTTTTTGAAAGTCTCACAAAATTTATCTATTAAATTAATTATTCTTTAAATGGAAAAGTAAATTTTAAATTTTCTAAATATAAATTTATATTTTGTAATTAGTTGTTAATTTGATTAGACAATTTTACATGGTTTTATACTTAATTGTGATTTAAAAAATAATTTTAAAAATTAAAAATTAAAAAATCAAACAATTTGTCATGCCTCCTTATTAATTATGACTATGGAGTAGGCTAACTCGGAGCAATATTCCCTCCCGAGCCTACTCCCTCCGACAGGTAGCTTTCAACTTTCCGACGACTCCTCGTTTGTGCTATGGCACTATCCCCCAGACACTGCTAGCATTTCATAGTGCCCCATGGCATGCATCCATCCATCTAGTTTTTTGTTACTACACCCTCAGCCATGTTTGTTACCGGCACCCAAATCTACTCACTGCATCGTTGGTCGATGATCTTGCCATCACCCTGTACTTGGACCATATCATCATTTTAATTAATTGCAACTACAGGTTGATAGATGGACGAGGGCATGCTTCAAAACAAAATTCAATTTTGAATGTTAAAATGAGCGGAAAAAAAATCCACGCCCATTCCTCATTTGAAATTCGACTACCCTCTCAAATCAGAATTCTGCGTATCCAACCTTTAGAGCTTTCCTGGATTATCTAAACGGCGAGGACCAGTGGAAATTCAGAAGGTCATCGCCAATCTGAGCATAGAATAGGTGCAGTCGAGAAGGAAAACACTCAAGCCCTTTGTATCAAGGTACTTTGTCACATTTCTAAAAACCTCCATGTAGCTTACAACATAAGAGAATTGCAAAGTCTTTGTTTCATTCTGAGGTGTGGGTTTCATCACAACTGAGGAAGAAGATGGCAAACTTGATGAAGAATAGATCCAACTTGGAGAGGAAGGGTTTGTTCAGCAACCCTTCTTGTACTGAATTGAAACTTGGGATTGGTTGGATCTTAAATTTCAAATTAAAACTTGGCAAGGCCTTTAAAGAGCAATGTAAGGAAGAAATGGGTTTACCTTCTTAGGTTTTGAGTGTTAATGGAGGTGGTAAACGCGCAATTGTAGATTAGTGCCATCATTTTTGATAATAAATGTCTAAGCAGTTGTAATCGTCAATACATGACATTGAATCCAAATTAATTCATAGAAATTATTCCATATGATTACTTCTCATCATGTCCGCTGCCTATTGCAGGATCATCAGATATTCCAATAGCAAGGAAGCATTCCCTACAACATTTCTTGGAGAATCACCAGGATAGGTACCTTAAATACTTCGTACCTATACAAACCAACTTTTATACAAGCCAAAGTTTTTAGTATTATGCAGGAATGCACGTTTAATGGAGATTGAGGCAAGGATGGCCTTTGACAACACTGAAAACACTGGTGCAGGTAATAGGAATTTGGTAGATTTTTTCCTGCTTTCGAATGAGTATTGTTGGATCCACGGAGTTGGGAGGATAGGGTGGGCTTCAAAATCCGAAGAATAACAACTATTAGGGAGTCATATTTAATATTAGACTATCTCCAAGACTCCACGGTAGATAATAGTAGAAGCTCTCTTTAATAATTTTCTCATTGATGTTGTACTATATGATGTCTCATTACTCTTTTGCTCTTCTGGTGGTCATGTTGTCAATGGCGGCCTTGTTGTGTATGAGTGAGGCCGTGGATAGTCCAAACGTGATATATATCTTGGCGAGCAAGGAGTTTCAAGTATCGATGGGGAAAGCATAGATGTAACATCCCTGGCCATCAACCCCACTGTCGAGAAACACTACTACCCGAAACATACACTTGTATACAATATGCATTAAATTAATTTAACACATTTTAACATACAGTTACTACATCATGCAGACTTAAATAGAATTAACAATAATTCCACTTGCAACGAAATACATGATAATATTACAAGCATCACATACATGCATTTTAATTAAGTACATAATTAAATACATAATGATACTTATCTTTGAAACTGGAGTAACTCCACCAACTGTGTGTAGACCCTCCATGAACCTCCCAGCCTTAGACCATGCTGCTCATCACTCTCAGCAGTAGGTCACCCCCGAGCTGGGACTAAGCTCCACCGAGCAAGGGAATCCTAGGCTAGGTTAGGTCAACAGGAAGACACACAGTTTATGAGGATGGATTCTCTCCCAGGAGCCACTTATGCTCACTGCTCACAGACTCTCATTCGCCACATGCCTGTCGCACCCCAGGAGTATACACCTTCACTGCCACCAGGACAGTGCTTCGGCTGCTAAACCTCCCCTACCTTGGGCTTCAACAATAGGCCAGACTAGAATTCTCCGAGCTCTGTGGCAGCTACAAGACCCCTTCTAGGAGTTATCACTTCCTCCGCACACTCTCTCACCTGGAGAGAGTCGCTCACAGGCCTGAAAACCTACTTCTTCAACCACAACCACTTCTCTCACCTAGAGTGTTGCACACAGGCCTGACAACCTATTTCTTCAGCTCCGTTCTAGCATAAGGAGAACAATAGTGAGGCTTGACAAGGAACAGATGACGACAAAAAATGATGCTCAGCCAAGGGACTGTGTGGCCACAACAACCCATAGTTATAACACACAAGGCATAGACAATTATGGTATGCTCAGGTTTCATACAAGACGTGACTCGACTTCATAGGTGCATGGCTATGCAGAGGCTCAGTGCAGAGACAAAACGGTTCTCGAGAAGGATTCCAGCGAACTTGGACGGAGTATGGAAGAATCACATAACAACTCAGGTGACAGATTTTGGGTTTCAGAGCTGTGTGAGGTATGCAACGATCAGACGCAGAGGTAACATCGTTCAGACAACAGACACAAGAATGGAGGACAAACCCCCATCACGGCTCAACTCTTGGGTTAAATTGCATGTTCCTGGGTCGACACATGTTGCCCATGAAGCTGCATGCACTCCATCAAGTATGCGTTCCTTTTTCCAGCAACATAGGATAAAAATAACATGTTTTTTACATAGCTTTGGAATAATAATAAATTATTATTCAAGGACTTAATCCCTCAAGCTTAGCCCCTCTTCTAACCTTTCAACCCCTTTTCCCTTACCCATTATGTGGAAGCTTAGTCCCCCATCACTCTTTCTTCGTGGTCGGTCGACACGCAATGATGTTTATATATTATATTAATGATCTTCATAATTACATATACAAAATCAGGCTCCTGTCCTTAACACTTAGTGACGTAGACCCCCTTCCTCAAGGGGTTCGGCTGACCTCCCAGCCTAAGGATATCTTACAACACTGAGCCAGAATGGCTCTTCTGGTCCATGTTGGAACCCTTGCAACAAATAACCCATGGGCCTTCAATAGAATCCCACCTACACGAAGAGGTTCTAGGCACGGGTCGTCCCCCAATACGACCGCACAATATGACCATAGGCCCAACTCTATTGGCACTTCGCACTTCGCAGTTTCGGGGATGTTGAGGTGAAGTAATTCAACACCTCCACCTTTGAAACCCCGAAACCCGATTAGGGCCTAGCAAAGGTCCTTTCAAAACCTCGACTCCAAAAATTTGATGACCCACATCCAATGGTCCAAATTTTCTGCAAACCAATGACCCTGGCTGCTTGTCGACGTTCTCCTTTTCGAGGATTGGAAAATGATGTTTTCACCTTTCTTCCGATGCCAATTTTCCTGAACCATACTTTCCCTGATCAACAGTTCACAGAGCACATTAATCAACGGCTTAGATCTCCTGTGAGTATTACACACTGGAGGAACCTTCGCTTAACCTCCTTGCAGCTTATCATGATCGAACGATTCTCGTGGTTTCGACACTCTCCCTTGGAAGAGCTTCACCATTCACTCGAGCTTCGATGAACCTTTTGTAATTCTTCCAGACGTCAACCCGTTTGAACTTAGAGTTTCGAGTGAATTTAATCTTCGCCTCCCTTCGAGCTATTCGAAGGCTCTAACCCTCCTAAGATTAGGTTTCTTTGCTGGCTTGTGTATTCAAAGAATCCCTGTGTGAACACTTAGCACAGCTCTGTGATAACCTCTAGTTATCCATGATGTTAACTCTGTGGGCTCCTCACAACAGAGATTCTCAAACCACTTTGTGGGATTGAAGAATTTCAATTCCTCTCTCATCCTGTGCACTTCTTGCATAACTCTGTGCCTCAGCCACTCCTCTGCTGATATAAGCCAACGTTACCCCTCCTGAGATTTCTGAGATAAAACTCAGAACTCTGTCACGCACTCTATGTGGACCTTTCACTACACTCCATGCAGGAATTCTCAGGAAGAGAAACAATTGAAACTTATACTTCTACTCTCACAGACTTCATGTATTCACCCTGAAATCACTAGCATACACATAGCATTGAAACAAATGCATAATAGAGAAATATAAGCAAGCTATAACATACCATTCAAAAGATACAAATAGTATTCATGACAACACACAAAACTTGGATCAAAGCTTCTTTATATTTTGAGAGCATAATAAAGGAGGTAGGATATTTCGTATCATTATCTTAGGCCCCAATGTCATAGGAAACTCCATATTGAGTGCCCCCTTCTTTGTATTTTCATTTTCAAAACTGGAGAAAAGAGAGCAGAGAATAGACCTCACCTTCAGAAGATACAATGTGCATATAAAGAAGATAGAATGCACATATATGGAAGATAGATTATGTATATACGCATTTTGGCTTCTATAAATGCACATATATGGAAGCCAAAATGTGCATTTATGAAATCTCTCTTTCATATATGCGTATTTTGGCTTTCGTATATGCGCATTTACAAAAGGAAAAAATGCGCATATATGGAAGCCAAAATCCGCATATATGGAAGAGAGCTTCCGTATATGTGCATTTTGGCTCCTGTATATGCACATTTACAAAAGCCAAAATGCACATATACAGAAGAGAGCTTCTGTAAACGCACATATACGGAAGACGAAATGTGCATATACATAAGAGAGCTTCCATATATGCACGCATTTACGGAAGGAAAAAATGCACATATACATAAGCCAAAATGTGCATATATGGAATAGAGCTTCCGTATATGTGCATTTTGGCTTCTGTATATGCACATTTACAAAATACAAAATGCACATATACGAAAGCTCTATATAAGGAAGAGAGCTTCCGTAAATGTGCATATACGGAAGACAAAATGTGCATATACAGAAGAGAGTTTCCGTATATGCACGCATTTATGGAAGGAAAAAATGTGCATTTACGGAATCCAAAATGATCATTTACGGAAGCTAAGATGCGCATATCTGGAAGAGAGCTTCCATATATGCACATTTTGGCTTCCGTAAATGTCTCTTCTGTATATGCACATTTTGGCTTCCGTAAATGCACATTTACGGAAGCGAAAATGCACATATTAAGAAGCCAAAATGTGCATATACAGAAGAGCACTTCCATATATGCACATTTACAGAAAACAAAAATGTTCATTTATGGAAGCTCTCTTATGTATATGTACATTTTTCCTTTCATATATGTGCATTTACGGAAGCCAAAATGTGCATATACAGAAGCCAAAATGCGCATATACGGAAGATAGAATGTGCATTTACGGAAGCCAAAATGTGCATATACAGAAGCCAAAATGCACATATACGGAAGATAGAATGCGCATATACGGAAGATAGCTTCTTTATATGCATTTTTTACTTCTGTAAATGTGTATATACGGAAGCCAAAATGTGAATCTACGAAAGCTCTCTTCCGTATATGTGCATTTTGGCTTCCGTATATGCACATTTACGAAAGGAAAAAATGTGCGTATACGGAAGCCAAATTGCACATATACTGAAGAGAGCTTCCATATATGTGCATTTTGGCTTCCATATATGCACATTTATGGAAGCAAAAATGCGCATATATGGAAGAGAGCTTCTGTATATGCACATTATGGCGCTTCCGTATATGCGCATTATGGCTTCCGTAGATGCGCATATACGAAAGACAAAATGCACATATACAAAAAAGAGATTTTTTGTATATGCGCATTCACAGAAGGAAAAAATGCGCATATACGGAAGCCGAAATGTGCATTTACGGAAGACAAAATGCGCATATACAGAAGAAAACTTCTCTAAATCTCTCTTCGATATATGCGCATTTTGGCTTCTATAAATGTGCATATACGGAAGCCAAAATGCGCATTTACGGAAGCCAAAATGTGCATATACAGAAGAGAGCTTCTGTATATGCGCATTTTGGATTCCGTAAATGTCTCTTCCGTATATGCGCATTTTGGCTTCCGTAAATACGCATTTACGGAAGCCAAAATGCGCATATACGGAAGAGAGCTTTTATATATGCATATTTATGGAATCCAAAATGCGCATATATGGAAGAGAGATTTATGGAAGTTTTCTTCCGTATATGTGCATTTTGGCTTCCGTAAATGTACATTTTGGTTTCCGTATATGCGCATTTTTTCTTTCTGTAAATGCGCATATACAAAATCTCTCTTCTGTATATGTGCATTTTATCTTTTGTATATGTGCATATACGGAAGCCATAATACGCATATACGGAAGTGCCATAATGCGCATATACGGAAGCTCTCTTCCGTATATGCGCATTTTGGCTTCTATAAATGCGCATATATGGAAACCAAAATGCACATATATGGAAGCTCTCTTCCATATATGTGCATTTTGGCTTCTGTATATGTGCATTTTTTTCTTCTGTAAATGCGCATATACAGAAGAGAGCTTTCGTGTATTCACATTTTGGCTTCCGTATATACACATTTATGAAAGTCAAAATGCACATATACAGAAGCTATCTTTCGTATATGCGCATTCTATCTTCCGTATATGCGCATTTTGGCTTCCTTATATGCACATTTTGGCTTCCGTAAATGCACATATATGGAAAAGAGCTTCCATAAATGCATATTTTTGTTTTTTGTAAATGTGCATATATGGAAGTGCTCTTCCTTATATGCACATTTTGGCTTCTGAATATGCGCATTTTGGCTTTCGTAAATGCGCATTTACGGAAGCCAAAATGTGCATATACAGAAGAGCGATTTACAGAAGCCAAAATGTGCATATACGAAAGCTCTCTTCCTCATATGTGCATTTTAGCTTCCGTAAATGATCATTTTGGATTCCGTAAATGCACATTTTTTCCTTCTGTAAATGTGCGCATATACGGAAACTCTCTTCTGTATATGCACATTTTGTCTTCCGTATATGCACATTTACGGAAGCTCTCTTCCGTATATAGAGCTTTCGTATATGTGCATTTCGGATTTCGTAAATGTGCATATACAAAAGCCAAAATGCACATATACGAAAGCTTTATTCCATATATGCACATTTTGGCTTCTGTATATGCGCATTTTTTCCTTCCGTAAATGCGTGCATATAGGGAATCTCTCTTATGTATATGCGCATTTTGTCTTCCATATATGTGCATTTATGGAAGCTCTCTTCTGTATATGCGCATTTTGGCTTTTGTAAATGTGCATATACAGAAGACAAAATGCACATATACGGAAGCTCTCTTCTGTATATGCGCATTTTGGCTTCCGTATATGTGCATTTTTTCCTTTTGTAAATGTGCATAGACGGAAGCCAAAATAAACATATACGAAAGAGAGCTTTCATATATGCACATTTTGGCTTCCGTATATGCGCATTTATGAAAGCCAAAATGCGCATATACAGAATCTATCTTCCACACATGTGCATTCTATCTTCTGTATATGCGCATTCTATCTTCTGAAGGTGAGGCCTATTCTCTACTCTCTTTTCTCTAGTTATGAAAATGAAAATACAAATAAGGGGGCACTCAATATGGAGTTTCCTATGACATTGTGGCCTAAGAGAATGATATGAAATATCCTACCTCCTTTATTATGCTCTCAAAATATAAAGAAGTTTTGATCGAAGTTCTATGTGTTGTGATGAATACTGTTTGTATCCTTTGAATGGTATGTTATAGTTTGCTTATATTTATCTGTTATGCATTTGTTTCAATGCTATGTGTATGCTAGTGATTTCAGGGTGAATACATGAAGTCTGTGAGAGTAGAAGTATAAGTTTCAATTGTTTCTCTTCCTGAGAATTCCTGCAAGGAGTGTAGTGAAAGGTCCGCATAGAGTGCATGACAGAGTTCTGAGTTTTATCTCATAAATATCAGGAGGGGTAACGTTGGCTTATATCAGTAGAGGTGTGGATGAGGCACAGAGCCGTGCAAGAAGTGTGTAGGATGAGAGAGGAATTGAAATTCTTCAATCCCACAGAGTGGTTGGAGAATCTTTGTTGTGAGGAGCCCATACAGTTAACATCGTGGATAACCGGAGTTTATCATAGAGTTGTGCTAAGTGTGCACACATGGATTCTTTGAATCTGAAATCCAACAAAGAAACCTAATCTCAGGAGGGTTAGAGCCTTTGAATAGCTCGAAGGGAGGCAAATATTAAATTCACTCGAAACTCTAAGTTCAGATGAGTTGACGTCTGGAAGAATTACCAAAGGTTCATCGAAGCTTGAGTGAACGGTGGAGCACTTCCAAGGGAGAGTGTCAAAACCATGAGAATCGTCTGATCGTGATAAGCTGCGAGGAGGTTAAGTGAAGGTTCCTTCGGTGTGTAATACTTATAGGATATCCGAGCCGTTGATTAACGTGCTTTTTGAACCGTTGATTAGGGAAAGTATGGTTTGGGAAAATTGGCACCGGAGGAAAGGTGCACACATCATTTTCGAATCCTCGAAAAGGAGAACGCCGACAAGAAGCCAGGGCCGTCGATTTGCGGCAAATATAGACCATTGGATCTGGGTCGTTGGTTTTCGAGAGTCAGGGTTTTGAAAGGAAAGGGGAAGCATTGTTCGCAGATTTCCTGAATTGCGAAATCTCGAGAGAAATTTAAAGGCTAGGATCTAGCTCAGCGGAGGTCACGTCAACTGCGTTGAAAGGGGGAGCTAGACTTTTCTAGGCCCTAATCGAGTTTCAGGGTTTCAAAGGTGGAGGTGTTGAGTCGCTTCACCTCAACATCCCCGAAATTGCGAAGTGCAAAGTGCCAATAGAGTTGGGCCCGCGGTCATATCACGCGGTCGTATTGGGGGAGGACCCGTGCCTAGCACCTCTTTGTGCAGGCAAGGTTATGTTGAATGCCTATGGGTTATTTGTTGCAAGGGTTCCAACATGGACCAGAAGAGCCATTCTAGCTCAGTGTTGTAAGATATCCTTAGGCTGGGAGGTGAGCCGGACCCCTTGAGGAAGGGGGTCTGCATCACTAAGTGTTAAGGACAGGAGCCTGATTTTGTATATGTAATTATTTAGATCATTAATATAATATATAAACATTGTTGCATGCTGACCAACCACAGAGAAAGAGTGATGGGGGACTAAGCTTCCACATAATGGATAAGGGAAAAGGGATTGAAAGGTTGGAAGAGGGGCTAAGCTTGAGGGCTTAAGTCCTTGAATAATAATTTATTGTTATTCCAAAGCTATGTGAAAAACATGTTATTTTTATCCTAAGTTCCCGGAAAAGGGAATGCATAGTTGATGGAGTGCATGCAACTTCATGGGGGACATGTGTCAGCCCAAGAACATGCAATTTAACCCAAGAATTGAGCCGTGATGGGGGTTCGTCCTCAATTCTTGCGTCTGTTGTCTGAACCGTGTTACCTCTGCGTCTGATCGTTGCATACCTCACACAGCTCTGAAACCCAAAATCCGTCACCTGAGTCATTATGTGATTCTTCCATACTCCATCTGAGTTCGTTGGAATCCTTCTCGAGAACCGTTTTTTCTCTGCACTGGACCTCTTCATAGCCACACACCTATGAAGCTGACCCGCATCTTCTGTGAAACCTGAGCATACCATAATTATCTATGCCATGTGTGTTATAACTATGGGTTGTTGTGGCCACGCAGTCCCTTGGCTGAGCGTGATTTTCTGCTGTCATCTGTTCCTTGTCGGGCCTCACTGTTGTCCTCCTTGTGCTGGAACAGAGCTAAAGAAACAGGTTGTCAGGACTATGTGCAACACTCTCTCTAGGTGAGAGAGGTGGTTGTGGTTGAAGAAGGAGGTTGTCAGGCCTATGAACGACTCTCTCTAGGTGAGAGAGTGCACGAAGGAAGTGAGAACTCTTGGAAGGGGTCTTGTAGCTGCCACAGAGCTTGGATAATTCTAGTCCAGCCTATTGTTGAAGCCCAAGGTAGGAGAGGTTTAGCAGCCGAAGGACTGTCCTGGTGACAGTGAAGTTGTATACTCCTGGGGTGGGATAGGCATGTGGTGAATGAGAGTCTGCGAGCAGTGGGCATAAGTGGCTCCTGGGAGAGAATCAATCCTCATAAACTGTGTGTCTTCCTGTTGACCTTGCCTAGCCTAGTATTCCCTTGCTCGGTGGAGCTTAGTCCCAGCTTGGGGGTGACCTACTGCTGAGAGTGATGAACAGTGCGGTCTAAGGCTGGGAGGTTCGTGGAAGGTCTGCACGTAGTTGGTGGAGTTACTTCGGTTTCAAAGATAAGTATCATTATGTGTTTAATTATGTACTTAATTAAAATGCATGTATGTGATGCTTGTAATATTATCATCTATTTCGTTGCAAGTGGATTATTGTTAATTCTATTTAAGTCTGCATGATGTAGTAACAGTATGTTAAAATGTGTTAAATTGATTTAATGCATATTGTATATAAGTGTATGTTTCAGGTAGTAGTGTTGCTCGACAGTGGGGTTGATGGCTGGGGACGTTACATCCATGCTTTCCACATCGATACTTGAAACTCCCTACTCACCAAGATATCTCTCACGTTTGGACTATCCGCTGGCTCACTCATACACAGTAAGGCCTTCATTGATAACACGACCACCAGAAGAGCAGAAGAGTAACGAGGCATCATATAGTACAACATCAATGAGAAAATTATTAAAGAGAGCTTCTACTATTATCTACCGTGGAGTCTTGGAGATAGTCCTATATTAAAGATGACTCCCTGATAGTTGTTATGCTTCGGATTCTGAAGCCCACCCTATCCTCCCAACTCCGTGGATCCTACAATACTCATTCAAAAGAAGGAAAAAATCTAGCAAATTCTCATTACCTGCACCAACATTTTCAGTGTTGTCAAAGGCCATCCTTGCCTCAATCTCCATTAAACGTGCATTCCTGCATAATACTAAAAAATTTGTATTGTATAAAAGTTGGTTTGTATAAGTACGAAGTATTTAAGGTACCTATCCCGGCTCTTCTCCAAGAAATGTTGCAGGGAATGCTTCCTTGCTATTGGAATATCTGATGATCCTGCAATAGGCAGCGGGCATGATGAGGAGTATTCATACAGAATAATTTCTATAAAGTAATTTGGACTCAATGTCATGTATTGACGATTACAACCGCTTAGACGTTTATTATCGAAAATGATGGCACTAATCTGCAACTGTGCGCTTACCACCTCCATGAACACTCATAGACTAAGAAGGTAAACCCATTTCTTCCTCACATTGCTCTTTAAAGGCCTTGCCGAGTTTTAATTTGGCACTTAAGATCCAACCCATCCCAAGTTTCAATTCAGTTTGCTGAACAAACCCTTCCTCTCTGAGTTGGATCTATTCTTCATCATGTCAGCCATCTTCTTCCTCAATTGCGATGAAACCCATGCCTCAGAATGAAACAAAGACTTTGCTATTCTCTTATGTTGTAAATTACGTGGAGGTTTTTAGAAATGCGACAAAGTACCTTGATACAAAGGGCTCCGGTGTTTTCCTGCTCGACTGCACCTATTCTATGCTCAGATTGGTGACGGCCTTCAGAATTTCCATTGCTCCTGGACATTCATATAATCCAGGAAAGCTCTAAATATTGGATACGTAGAATTCTGATTTGAGAGGGTAGTCAAATTTCAAATGAGGAATGGGCGCGGATTTGTTTTCTGCTCATTTTAACATTCAAAATTGAATTTTGTTTTGAAGCATGCCCTCGTCCATCTACCAACCTGTAGTTGCAATTAATTTAAATGATGATATGGTCCAAGTACAGGGTGACGGCGGGATCATCGGTCGACGATGCAGTGAGAAGATCTGGGTGTCGACAACAAACGTGGCTGAGGGTGTAGTAACGAAAAACTAGATGGATGGATGCATGCCCTGGGGCACTACGAAATGCTAGTAGCGTCTGGGGGATAGTGCCACAGCACAAATGAGGAGTCGTCGGAAAGCGTAAAGCTACCTGTCGAAGGGTGTAGGCTCGAGAGGGAAGATTACTTCGAGTTAGCCTACTCCATAGTCATAATTAATAAAGAAGCATGACAAATTGTTTGATTTTTTAATTTTTAATTTAAAAAAATATTTTTTAAATCACAATTAAGTATAAAACCACACAAAATTGTTTAATCAAATTAACAATTAATTACAAAATATAAATTTATATTTAGAAAATTTAAAATTTACTTTTCCATTTAGAGAATCATTAATTTAATAGATAAATTTTGTGAGAATTTGAAAAATTTATTCCATTTAAAGAATAATTAATTTAATAGATAAATTTTGTGAGAATTTGAAAAATTTATGGAAAAAAGTGCAAAAACAAATTGCAAATTATTTAAAAGTAAAATGTAATTAATTTAATAGATAAATTTTGTGAGACTTTCAAAAAATTATATTTATGGCAAAAAATTGAAAAAAATTGAAAATTATTTAAAAGTAAAAACAAATTAATTACACAACAATTACCATAAAGTCTACCTGCCGCTATAATAAAAATAACAAAAACAAAACCTATAATAAAAATAACAAAAATAAAACCTTCTGAAGTGTAAAAAACAATCAGACCCTTATCCAGATGTAATTATTTCAATGCTTATTTTCAATCCGCCTGGCCTTTGTAGAAACCGTTCACGAATCACAACTCTGAAAGAAGATCGTGATCGTGGTGCGCACTGCGGGCGTTTCTAATTCATCAATTTGTTTATATTTTCTTCGAATTTCTCCATCGCAATAGCCGGCAGATAAACCGGAATTACGATCCCTTCAGAGTCTCTCAAATAGGATCTAGAAAAATACGTGAAGATTAAGACTGCCGGCGGTTTCCCAACATCCGCGTACACCTGTTTTCCCCACCTAACACCTGTTTTCCCCACCTAAAATGTGCTTCTCCAAGCTCAAGTTTGCTCGTCTCACTCACAAAATAAAACCCACCAGCTTTGACGAGTGGGTGCCCTTTCACTTCCATCATATCGATCACAGACCGCATGTATTCTTCATCAATCATTCTGTTGGCTTCTTTGATTAATTTAACAACGAAGGACAGCGGCTGGTCACTTAGATCCCCAGCTTTTGCCTGAGCGCAAGCAAAACTTATCGTATTGCCATAGAAACCTGCTGGAAGAGGCGGTTGAAATCGAGAACGAGCGTCCAGAGCAAAGATTAATCTCAACTCTTGGTCGGCAAGGATATTGAGAGCCTTTGTTCTAGATTGCCACAGGCAGGCCGATAATACTTCGAAGGCAGAGCACTTGATTCCTTCTACATGTCGTTTCAAAGCTTCAACTTCTTTCGACCCAAAAAAGAGGGATTTAAAATTCATCTCCTCCGCAGATGCTCTCAACGACTTATCAAAGGCTTCGTTCTGGGTCGCAGGATTTTTTTATTCCAAACTGGAGGAATCTCAGGGCTTGCCATCCCTCTCGCCATTTCACACACAGCTTTCAGAAATCGGGCGATTAAAACGTCATCAGTCATGCAATGGTTGAGACGTATACCCAGCACGAGCCCTCCGCATTTTAGATGCGTTACCTGAAAATCCAATCCATATATTGTAAATATTCTATCTGATTAGTCTACATTTACTTGCTTCAATACAGTTAGGGATTCAAGTGTACTAATTACGATCCGATTTCACATGAATAAAAAACCTGAATCAGAAACATGAATAGAAGAAGTGGAGAATCTGTGATCGTTTCCGATCCGGGAACGTTCTGGATAAAGTAATCACCGCGAAGAATTGGTGGATAGAGATCTCCAAAGTCTTCCAAGGAAGCATCTGTATCGGCCTCTACAAATACAATAACTTCAGAATTTCCATTGGTCCTGGCTGTTCAGATAATCCAGGAAAGCTCTAAACGGGAAAGCTCTAAACGCTGGATATGCAGAATTCCGATTTGAAAAAGTAGTCAAATTTCAAATGAGGAATGGGCGCGGATTTGTTTTCCGCTCATTTGAACATTCAAAATTGAATTTGGTTTTGAAGCATGCCCTCGTCCATCGTCCATCTACCAATCTGTAATTGCAATTAATTAAAATTAGATGACGGTCCAAGTACAGGTTGACGGTGGGCTGCAGCTTCTGGGGGATAGTGCCACAGCACGAACGTGAAGTCGCCGGAAAGCAGAAAGCTATCTGCCGGAGGGAGTAGTCTCGGGAGGGAAGATTGCTCCCGAGTTAGCCTACTCCATTAATCATGGCCTTGTAGCAGTTGCTTTTGGCAGCGAACAAGGAACGGACTACATTATCGTAAAGAATTCATAGGGTATTGAGTGGGGAGAAGAGGGATACATCAGGTTTGACAGCACAATTGGCGGGAAAGGACAGTGTGGAATCAACCAGATGGTTACTAATCCGATCAAAAAACAATGTAACATTACGTACATCTCATTTTCAGTTTTTCTTTGTTTATGAAAATTTAAGACGTTAAAAAAAAAATTGATTTCATTTGCTTTGATTGTTCCCATCGGTTATTTGGATCTCAGAATGTTTCATAACAAAATGCTTATCGTTTATGAAGGAACGAAAGAGTTCTCTGGTCTGACTTATGCTTGTCACTTGTGATTTATGACTTATGCTTGTTACGTCCATTAGCATACTCCTATCACGTATACGTTATGCTCCTAAATAGTAAGTACCATGCCCCTAGTTGCCATAATTAATTTAACAAAGAGAAAAATTAACAATGGACTTTCCTTTCATTATCATATTCATTCATTAGCATATTTTGATGAATATCTATATGTAATAGGAGCCAGCCATAAAATATTATTCAAAATAACTGAAATATAGTTTTAGTGGGTCTAATAGGTCTAATGTTTAAAAACATGTGTCTCCTCTTAATAGGTCACAAGTTCAAATCTAGAGGGAGATACATTATGTACACATAATGATGACCCTTTTCAAAAGAACACTTGGAGTAATGTCTATCTACTTGATGCTTCATAAGATGTTACCAAGGTTAGAAAATCATTTTGATCTAAAAATCCGATACATAAATCCTTAAGAAACAATTGATGGTGTAAATGGGTGATGTATGGAAAAAAAATAATTATATTTAGAAAGGAATTCAAATACCATGACAATAACATATCTATTGTTGGATTTAGGAAGGCCAACAATAAATCCATGTAAATGTCATCCTAGGAATCAATAGAAGTTGTAATTCCCCCAAGGTATTCAGTATTTCACATTGTTCCTTTGACATGTGTCACATTTAGCTAAAAGAATAAAGATTTATTTTTTTCATACCTTCCCAAAATGAGAACTTAATATCTCATTATTATACTTTCTAAAAGCTCATGTGACACATATTAGGATAAGAATGTAATTACATTATAACCCATTCTTTTAACGTAGAGTTTGGTAGTAGAAAATACACCCTTTATACCTCAAGTGGTCATGCTACCAAGCATATGGTGCGGGGAGGTTGGAGTCCTCCTTGATCCATTGGATGAGTTAAAACATCTTGCCATTATCTAACCACTCATGTGTTACCTCTAAAATCTAATCTGGTACTAGTAAGGATAAGGAAAACAAGGGTTCTTCCTCATATTTCTTATAAAAGGAATCAACCAACACATTCTCTTTCCCTTTATTGTATATGATTTCATAATCATAACCTAATATCTTAGTGACCCATTTTTGTTTCTTTGGTGATGACAATGTTTTTTCTAAAAAGTACTTCAATATATGAGAGCTTGTCTTGATCTATAAGCACCACCTAATGAGGTACATATTGCATCTATTGATGAGAGGCATTTCTTTTTAATAAGTGGAATTACCAATCTCTAATAAGTGGAATTACAAGTTTTTGCTAGTGAAATCCATTATGCAACCCCCTTGCATCTACACTATCCCAAGCCCATTTTTATAGGTATTACATTCAACGATGCATGTCTTAGTGAAATTGGGCATTGATAATATTGGATTAGTACATATGGCTTGATTTAAGGCATGAAAGGCCTACTTTATGAGATCATTCCACACAAAGGCGCTATTCTTGAGAAAGGTCATTAAAGGGGTTATAGTTCCCTATAAATTTTCACAACATTTATGTAGTAGCGAGTAAGCCCCAAGAAACCATGTATTATTTTTAGAGTCTTCGATCATGGCCAACATTTCATAGCCCATAGTGTCTCATAGCTAAGCTTGGATAGCTTTGTATTGTAATCTCCATAATATAAGAAAATAAAAGGCATAGATGTGTACAAAATATGGTACACTTTTAACAACATTATAAAGCATTAAAATATGTTTTGTTTGTGCTACATATGAAATTATATAGCCATTATCATTCAACTTGTGAGCATCATGTAAGATAATTTAAAAGAAATAATAATTATATTCGTTGGAATTATTTTCCAATTAAGAATGGTAAGATAAGAAATAATAAATAATAATTATATTAGTTGGAATTAATTTTCAATTAAGAATGGTAGGATAGGAAATAATATTAGTTTGGATTATATACCAACTAATTGTATTTGAGAGTGTAAACCCATATATGTGAATATTTTGGTTATGGAGTGTATTCATATTTAGTTGAGTTGTTTCCAACTAATATGAAACTAGATCTATTTTCTTTCCTTATTTTAGTCATGTAATTCTATTTAGTTGGGATTCTTTCCAACTAATATGGAGCTAGATCTTATGTCCATTCTTAGATCCTATTCTCACTCAAGTATTTGTGTAGTTTGTTGTATTAGTGTTTCTTTAAAAGGAGAAGACTAGAATGTGTTGTAAGGAAGAGAAAATTGAGCCTCGACAAGAAAATCAAATTGAGTATTGGAGATCATCCAATATTAATAGTAATATAATTCTTTCTCATTTCCATTTCAATTATTTTTTATTTTTACTTTAATATTATTGGCTCCAACAATAAAACAGATGATTAAATTAACTATTAGTAATTCATTAAATGTTGTTTTGTTGTATAATATAGTATGTGTTTTTATTTTTGAAAGTATTAAAAATATAATCACACAATGCATTTCATTATAATGGTTTTAGGTTCAAATTTATTTTGGTGAACTTACTAGCATTTCCTTATAATTTTTTAAGTTTAAATTTATTTTGGTGAGCTTACTATTAAAATATCCTAGAAATTTTACAAATCACCTCCATATTGAAATGAGTTGACTCATGAAACCTGTTACAATAGGGTTGTCTAACAAATGAGTCTTACATTCTACTATCTGTTGAGTTGGTCAATAATCCTTCTCTCAAAATCAAGAAATAGAAGTTCCTTCTGTCACATTATCACTGCATTTATACCTTTCTTGTTACACATAAGCATAAACATTAAAAAATTAATATTAAAATAATATCTTTCCTAATCTTTTACTGTATAATAATATCTCTATTTACTCATAAAGAAACTCCTTAGCCTAGCCATTGTCAGTTTGTGAGGCATAGATTTATATCAGGAAGATCTGTACATATAAATCAATTTGTCATCGTCAGTTTGTGAGGCATAGATTTATATCAGCCAGATCAGTCCATATAAATCAGTTTGTCATCGTCAATTTGTTCTTAGTTGACATTTTGATGATCGATTCCACTCTCATAAAAAATTCCAACTACCTCGCAGCATTTGGAGAAGATCCTTCACTGACCTTTGCTTCCTTCAATATTGGTTCCCTTGGCGAGCGTCTGGTCGTATTGCAAAGAGAATACTAATGTATAAATAAAATGATACCATCGAAATGATAAAATTAACACAGACCTCTTCTTCGCACTAGCTTAACCTGGTTTTGAAATTCTAAGAATCAAGTGAAACTCTTGAGATGTTCATTTCACTTCGTCAACTGCTCTGGAAACGAGCAACTTTTGTGAAGAATGTTGAGGTTAGAAACTATCTTAGTGATTTAAACTTAGAGAATACTTACCTTGTCGCATCACTTCTTCAATTTAGGGTGTAAGTGCGGTTCAACAAAATCTGTCGCAAGATCCATATTATGATCGAGATTAAATGCAGTTGAAGGTTGGCGATGCAGGCATGAGATACATTGTGGTTCATCGCCGATTTAAAATTTCCATTATTCGATCGTTGCACGGTGTAGCAATGTATGTGGAGTGAAACATTAATTGGCTTACTAAATTGCAGAACATCATCTTATTTTGTGCTAAAAACAACCCATCATTCCCCTAATTTAAACGAGTGGATCGGGAGTCGGTGCTTTTCGTTAGACAATGTTCGTGGATATCTCTTGGAAAAAAAATTGATGCTGATCCATCTTGCCGTACAACGCTGATGTCAAAATGCTGACCTCGAAGTGTGATTAGGACATGGGGAAACCTAAGTTGACTCGGGATGAAACTAGGCCGTACGAAATTCCTACTCGAAAAAGACATGTGGTGTTTGAAAATGGCTTCTTCGTATAAGAGTTCTATTCAGAATTAGGGATTTTTGTTAGATAAGTGTTTTAACAAAGAGGTCCTACCCTGCTGATGCCAAAAAATTATCAAGGATTGACGAGTGATGATATCTTTAAAAAATGTGTGATGAGTGATTGACGAGTGATCAGTGATGGACAATGTGTCAATGAGAAAAATTTAAATGATTTAAATCTTTGATATTTCACCGACTCGAACAGATGCATCAGTAATCGGTTATCAGAGGTTTGTCATGGCCCATCTGAATCTTTATCCCTCTTATATTTTATTGACATGGATGGGATATTGACCATTTCCTGAAGCTTCTTTGCGAACAACTAGCGTAGTCCTCCTTCATTTTTTCCCAATGCTGATGATACTTCAACGATCAAAGATTATTGTCACTATCTGGCCATTTTACTTCTCATATTTTTTGGATGTGGAACATAGGCCTATGTGTCACAATTTTAGCTGCGAATTATTAGTTAAAATGCCAAGTTATTTTTTAAATACAGAGGGTTCAATTTTACAGGTCCAAATAAATCCAACTTGATCGATGATGAGACATGGAAATGAGCTTAACGATCCCTACACAACAAACTCAAATCAGAAAGCAGAAAAAAAGAAAACTAGTGTTATCGAAAAGAGAAAAAATTTCATAAAAGCTCTTTTTGGTGTGTTGAGCGCTCAAGAGGTTCTTAGGCATAGAGATGGATACTATTGGGAAAGAGAGGGAGAGATTTATAGAGGAGTAGAGGTAGTGAGAGAGAGAGAGAGTGTGAGTGATATGGAGACACAAATCTGATGTCGATAAAACTAAAAACACAGAAAGAGTCGACCTTGTAGATTCAAATACATACATTTTTTATTTCTTCTATAACATTTTATCATCTTAGCCATTTTTTAAATAAGTTATACGCCTCTCTAGAAGAGATCGATATATACGATCTATTTTTTTTATTTTTTTTATAACATTAAGACCCTTGTAGCTTTCACTAATGGAGACATATACCTTATATTTTGCTTAAAAAAGAACATACCAGTGTTAGAAAAAATCAAATTTCACATAGTTATTCACATTTTTTATAAATAAGCACCAATGGAGACATATGCCTTATATTTTGCTTGAAACATAACATACCGGTGTTAAAAAGAATCAAATTTCACATAGTTATTCACAATTTCTATAAATAACATACGAGTGTTTTGTTTGTGCTACATATGAAATTATATGTCCATTATCATTCAACTTGTGGGTATCATGTAAATAGATTAAAATAAATAATAATTATATTAGTTGAAATTATTTTCCAATTAAGAATGGTAGGATAGGAAATAATAAATAACAATTATATTAGTTGAAATTATTTTCGAATTAAGAATGGTAGGATGTGAAATAATATTTGTTGGGATTATATACCAACTAATTTGATTTGAGAGTGTAAACCAATTTAGATCAATATTTTGGTTATGGAGTGTACTCATATTTAGTTGGGTTGTTTCCAACTAATATGAAAGTAGCTCTATTTTCTTTCCTTATTAGATCCTCTTTTTACTCGAGGTAGTTGTGTGGTTTGTTAGTTTGTTTTATTAGTCCTTCTTTAAAAGGAGAAGACTAAAATGTGTTGTAAGGAGAAGAGAGTTGGACTTGGACAAGGAAGTCGAATTGAAGATTGGAGATCATTAAAGTATGTTGTAAGAAGGAGAAAATTCAACTTGGACAAGGAAATCAAATTGAGTATTGGATATCCTATAATATCAATAGTAAAAGAATTCTTTCTCATTTCCATTTCAATTATTTTTCTCCAACAATAAAAATGATGATTAAATTAACTATTAGTAATTCATTAAAAACTAGTTTTTTTGTATAATATAATATGTGTTTTTATTTCTAAAAAGTATTAAAAATATAATCAAACAATGCATTTCATTATAATTGTTTTCAGTTCAGATTTATTTTGCTGAACTTAGTAGCATTTCCTTATTATTGATTTATGTTTAAATTTATTTTGATGAGCTTACTATGAAAATATCCTAGAAAATTTACAAATCACCTCCATATTGAGATCAGTCGACTCATGAAACCTGTTACAATAGTGTTGTCTAAGAAACTTGTCTTACATTTTGCTATCTGCTGAGCTGGTCAATAATACTTCTACCTAACATCAACCAATAGAAGTTCCTTCTATCAAATTGTCGCTGCATTTATACCTTTCCTGTTACAAAAAATCATAAACATTAGAAAATTAATATCAAAATATGATCTTTCTTAAGATTTTACTATATCAGAAGATCCCTATTTATTCATAAGGAAACTCCTTAGACTAGCCATCGTCACTTTGTGAGGCATATATTTATATCAGGCAGATCTAGCCATATAAAGCAATTTGTCATCATCAGTTTGTGAGGCATAGATTTATATCGGGCAGATCTGTCCATATAAATCAGTTTGTCATCGTCAGTTTTTTCTTAGTTGACATTTTGATGATGAATTCCACTCTCGCAGAAAATTACAACTACCTCACAGTGTCAGGAGAAGATCCTTCCTTGGCTTCCTTGGAGGCATTTTTATGCAAAGAGAGTAGAGTTAGACATCGTGTTGCAAAGATAATATTTATGTATAAATGAAATGTGACCGCCAAAACGATAAAATTAACACATACCTTTTCTTCGCACTAGCTTAACTTGGTTTTGAAATTATGAGAATTAAGTGAAACTCTTGAGACGCTCATTTCTCTTCTTCAACTTCTCTTGAAATGCAAAAATTGTGTGCATATTGTTGAGGCTAGAAGCTATCTTAGTCATTTAAACGCAGATAATACTTACCTTGTCGCATCACTTCTTCAATTCGGGGTGTAAGTGCAGTCCTACAAAATCTGTCCCAAGATCTGTATTATGATTGAGATTAAATGCAATCGTAGGTTGGTGGCGCATGAAATGGATACATTGTGGTGCATCGATGATTTAAAATTCCCATTATTCGATCATCGCATGGGGTAGT
>JASDQU010103391.1:44241-62621 GCA_032191745.1 Picea mariana | reverse complement strand
CAACTGATCTCAATATGGAGGTGATTTGTAAATTTTATAGGATATTTTAATAGTAAGCTCACCAAAATAAATTTAAACTTGAATCAAAATTATAAGGAGATAATAGTAAGTTCACCCAAAAAAAATTGAACTTAAAACAGTTATAATGAAATGCATTGTCTGATTACATTTTTAATACTTTCAGAAATAAAAACACATATTATATTATATAAGAAAACAAATTTTTAATGAATTACTAATAGTTAATTTAATCATCATTTTTATTGCTGGAGATAAATAATTCAAATGGAAATGAGAAAGAATTCTATTATTATTGATATTGTAGGATATCCAATGCTCAATTTGATTTCTTTGTCCAAGTTCACTTTTCTCCTCTTTACATCATATTTTAATGATCTCCAATCTTCAATTTGACTTGCTTGTCCAAGTCCAACTCTCTCCTCTTTACAACACATTTTAGTCTTCTCCTTTTAAAGAAGGACTAATAAAACAAACTACACAACTACTTGGAGTGAAAATAGAATCTAATAATGGAAAAAAGATCTAGCTCCATATTAGTTGGAAAGAATCTCAACTAAATAGAATTACATGACTAAAATAAGGAAAGAAAATAGAGCTAGTTTCATATTAGTTGGAAACAACCCAACTAAATATGAATGCACTGCATAACCAAAATATTGATATAAATGGGTTTACACTCTCAAATCAAATTAGTTGGTATATAATCCCAACCAATATTATTTCCTACCCTACCATTCTTAATTGGAAAATAATTTCAACTAATATAATGTTTATTTATTATTTCCTATCTTATGATTCTTAATTGGAAAATAATTTCAACTAATATAATTATTATTTCTTTTAAATTAGTTTACATGATACCCACAAGTTGAATTATAATGGCCGTATAATTTCATAGTTAGCACAAACAAAACACTGGTATGCTATTTATAGAAATTGTGAATAACAATGTAAAATTTGTTTTTTTCTAACACATTATCAAAAACAATTAATTAGATCACATATATCGATATCTTCTACAGAAGGGTATAACTTATTTAAAATATGGTTAAGATGATAAAATGTTATAGAAGAAATAAAAAGTCTATGTATTGGAATCTACAAGACTTATTTAAAATATGGTTAAGATGATAAAATGTTATAGAAGAAATAAAAAATCTATGTATTGGAATCTACAAGGTCGCTTCTATCTGTGTTTTTAGTTTCATCGACATCGGGTTTGTGTCTCCATATCACTCACACTCTCATTCTCTCTCACTCTCTCTACTCCTCTATAAATATCTCCGTCTCTCTCCCAATATTATCCCCCTCTATGCCTAAGAACCTCTTGAGCGCTCAACACACCCAAAAAAGCTCTTATGAAATTTTTTCTCTTTTGGGTACCACTTCTTTTCCTTCGTTCTCTTTCTGAATTGAGCCTATTGTGTAGGGATCGTTAAGTTAGTTTCCATGTCTCATCATCGATCATGCTGGATTTATTTGGACCTCTCAAACTTAAACCTTTGTATTTAAAAAAGAAATTGGCATTTTAACTAAGAATTTGCAACTAAAATTGTGACCCACGGGCTTATGTTCGACATCGGAAAAATCCAAGCAGTAAAATGGCTACATAGTGACAATAACATATGATCCTCGATGTATCATCGGCATTGGGAAAAGACGAAGGAGGATTGCGCTGGTTTTTAGCAAAGGAGATTCAAGAAATGGTCAATATCCCATCGGTGTCAACGAAATATAAGAGGGATAAACATTGACATGGGCCATGACGAACCTCCGAAAACTGATTGTTGATTCGAGTCGGTGAAATATAAAATATTTAAATCATTTAAAATTTTCGCATTAACACATTGTCGATCACTGATCACCTATGCATTTTTTGGCATCGACAAGTTTCGAGGGGTCTAATCCGGGAAAACTTGTTTAAACATATCGTCGCTCGTTGTTCCTTGATACTTTTTCTGAAAAAAACTCTTAAACGAAGAAGCCATTTTCAAACACCAGGTGTCTTTTCTGCATAGGCATTTCGTACGGCCTAGCTTCATTCCGATTCACGTTAGGTTTCCCCGTGTCCTAGTCAAACTTCCAGGTCAGCGTTTCCACATCATCGTTGTATTGAAATATGGATCGACATCGAATTTTTTTCCAAGAGATATCAATGGACATTGTCTAAACAAAAGCATCGACTCCGGATCCACCCGTTTAAATTAAGCGAATGATGGGACGTTTTAAGCACACAATAAGATCATATTTTGAAATTTAATAGGCCAATTAATATTTCTCTGCAAATACATTGCTATCCCGTGTGTCGATCGAATAATGGGAATTTTAAATCGTCGATGAACCACAATGTATCCTGTGCGTGCGCCTGCGTCGCCAACCTACGACTGCATTTAATCACGATCATAATACGGACCTTGGGATGGATTTTGTAGAACTACACTTACACCCTGAATTAAAGAAGTGATGCGACAAGCTAAGTATTATCTGCGTTTAAATCACTAAAACAATGCTAAACCTCAACATTCTGCACACAAGTTTCTCCTTTCCAAAGCAGTTGAAGAACTGAAATGAGCGTCTCAAACATTGCACTTGATTCTCAGAATTTCAAAACCAATTTAAGCTGGTGCGAAGAAGAGGTATGTGTTAATTTTATCATTTTGGCGGTCACATTTTATTTATGGATGAGTATTCTCTTTGCAACACGATGTCTAACTCTGCTCTCTTTGCAGAAAAATGCTTCCAAGGAAGCCAACAACCACATGCTCGCCAAGGGAACCAAAATTGAAGGAGGCAGAGGTCAGTGAAGGATCTTCTCCCAACGCTGCGAGGTAGTTGTAATTTTCTATGAGAGTGGAATCAATCATCAAAACGTCAACTAAGAACAAACTGACTATGACAAACTGATTTATATGGACAGATTTTCGTGATATAAATGTATGCCTCCCAAATGAACAATGACAAATTGCTTTATATGGACAGATCTGCCTGATATAAATCTATGCCTCATAAAGTGACGATGGATAGGATAAGGAGTTTCCTTATGAATAAATAGAGATCTTCTTATACAGTAAAATCTTAGGAAAGATCATTTTTTTATATTAATTTCCTAATGTTTATGCTTCTGCGTAACAAGAAAGGTATAAATGCAGCGACAATGTGACAGAAGGAACTTTTATTGCTTGATTTTGAGCGGAAGGGTTATTGACCAGCTGAGGAGATAGCAGAATGTAAGAAAATTTTGTTAGAAAAATCTATTGTAACAAGTTTCATGAGTCAACTCATCTCAATATGGAGGTGATTTGTAAATTTTCTAGGATATTTTAATAGTAAGCTCACCACAATAAATTTAGAATTAAATCAATTATAAGGAAATGCTAGTAATTTCACCAAAATAAAGTTGAACTTAAAAAAATTATAATGAAATTTATTGTTTGATTATATTTTTAATACTTTAAGAAATAAAAACACATACTATATTATACAAGAAAACTAGTTGTTAATGAATTACTAATAGTTAATTTAATCATCATTTTTATTGTTGGAGAAAAATAATTGAAATGGAAATGAGAAAGAATTCTTTTACTATTGATATTGTAGGATATCCAAAACTCAACTTGATTTCCTTGTCCAAGTTGAATTTTCTCCTCCTTACATCACACTTTAATGATATCCAATCTTAAATTTGATTTCCTTGTCCAAGTCCAACTCTCTCCTCCTTACAACACATTTTAGTCTTCATGTTTTAAAGATGGACTAATAAAACAAACTACACAACTACCTGGAGTGAAAAGAGGATCTAAAAATGGAAATAAGATCTAGCTCCATATTATTTGGAAAGAATCTCAACTAAATAGAATTACATCACTAAAATAAGGAAAGAAAATAGAGCTGGTTTCATATTAGTTGGAAACAACCCAACTAAATATGAGTACACTCCATAACCAAAATATTGATCTAAATGGGTTTACACTCTCAAAACAAGTTAGTTGGTATATAATCCCAACAAATATTATTTCATATTCTACCATTCTTAATTGGAAAATAATTTCAACTAATATAATTGTTATTTATTATTTCCTATCCTCCCATTCTTAATTGGAAAATAATTTCAACTAATATAATTATTATTTCTTTTAAATTAGCTTACATGATACCCACATGTTGAATGATAATGGCCATATAATTTCATATGTAGCACAAACAAAACACTGGTATGTTATTTATAGAAATTGTGAATAACTATGTGAAATTTGATTTTTTCTAACACCGATATGTTCTTTTTCAAGCAAAATATAAGGTATATGTCTCAATTAGTGAAGGCTACAAGGGTATTAACTTTATAAAAAAAAAAATATTAGATCGTATAGATTGTGCTCTTATAGAGAGGCGTATAACTTATTTTAAAAATGGTTAAGATGATAAAATGTTATAGAAGAAATAAAAAATGTATGTATTGGAATCTACAAGGTCGACTCTATCTGTGTTTTTAGTTTCGTCGACATCGGATTTGTGTCTCCATATCACTCACGCTCTCACTCTCTCCCACTATCTCTACTCTATAAATCTCTCCCTCTCTCTCCCAATAGTATCCCCCTCTATGCCTAAGAACCTCTTGAGCGCTCAACACACCCAAAAAAGTTGTTATGAAATTTTTTCTCTTTTGGGTACCACTTGTTTTCTTTTGTTCTTCTTTCTGAATTGAGTCTATTGTGTAGGTATCGTTAAGTTCATTTCCATGTCTCATCATCGATCAAGTTGGATTTATTTGGACCCGTAAAAGTGAAACTTTTGTATTTAAAAGAGAACTTGTCATTTTAACCAAGAATTCATAGCTAAAATTGTGACCCACGCGCTTAGGTTCAACATCAAAAAACTCTGAGCGGTAAAATGGTGAAATAGTGACAATAATCTCTAATCGTCGATGTATCATCGGCATTGGGAAAAAATGAAGGAGGATTGTGCTGGTTGTTCGCAAAGAAGTTTCAAGAAATGGTTGATATCACATCGGTGTCAACGAAATATAAGAGGCATAAGGATTGACATGGCCCATGACAAACCTTTGATAACCGATTATTGATGCATCTGTTCGAGTCGGTGAAATATCAAAGATTTAAATCATTTAAAATTTTTGCATTGACACATTGTCCATCACTGATCAACGATGCATTTTTTGGCATCAACAAGTTTCGAGGGGGATAATATGGGAAAACGTGTTTCAACATATCGTCGCTCGCCGATCCTTTATACTTTTTTGGCATCGGCAGGGTAGGAATTGTTTGTTAAAACACTTATCTAATGAAAATCCTCGATTCTGAATAAAACTCTTGTACAAAGAATCTATTTTCAAATGCCACGTGTCTTTTCCATGTATGCATTTTGTATGGCCTAGTTTCACCCCGAGTCAACTTAGGTTTCCCCATGTCCTAGTCACACTTCTAGGTCAGCATTTCGAAAAAAACGTTGTACGACAAGATGGATCGACATCAAATTTTTTTCCAAGAGATATCAACGAACATTGTCTTAAGAAAATCGTCGACTTGTGATCCACCCATTTAAATTAGGGGAATGATGGGATGTTTTCAGCACAAAATAAGATCATGTTCTGCAATTTAATAGGCCAATTAATTTTTCGCCCTGCATACGTTGCTACCCCGTGCGATGATCGAAAAATGGGAATTTTAAATCACGGATGAACCACAATGTATCCCATGCATGTGCCTCCAACCTACAACTGCATTTAATCTCAATCATAATATGGATCTTGGGACAGATTTTGTAGGACCGCACTTACACCCCGAATTTAATAAGTGATGCAACAAGGTAAGTAATATCTACGTTTAAATGAATAAGATAGTTTCTAACCTCAACATTATGCACACAAGTTTCGCATTTCCAGAGAAGTTGAAGAAGAGAAATGAGCATCTCAAGATTTGCACTTGATTCTCATAATTTCAAAACCAAGTTAAGCTAGTGCGAAGAAAAGGTATGTGTTGATTTTATCATTTTGGCGTCGCATTTTATTTATACATAAATATTATCTTTGCAACATGATGTCTAACTTCTCTCTCTCCGCAGAAAAATGCCTCCAAGGAAGCCAACGACCACACGCTCGCAATGGGCACCAAAATTGAAGGAGGCAGAGGTCAGTGAAGGATCTTCTTCCGATGCTGCGAGGTAGTTGTAATTTTCTATGAGAGTGGAATCGATCATGAAAACGTCAACTAAGAAAAAACTCACGATGACAAATTGATTTATATGGACAGATCTACCTGATATAAATCTATGCAACATAAACTGATGGTGGCAAATTGTTGTATATGTCCACATCTGCCTGATATAAATCTATACCTCACAAAGTGACGATGGCTTGGCTAAGGAGTTTCCTTATGAATAAATATGGATCTTCTTCTATAGTAAAATCTTAGGAAAGATCATCTTTTGATATTAATTTTCTAATGTTTATGCTTCTATGTAACAGGAAAGGTATAAATGCAGCGACAATGTGATAGAAGGAACTTCTATTGCTTGATGTTGAGTAGAAGGATTATTGACCAGCTCAGTAGATAGMAAAATGTAAGACAAGTTTGTTAGACAACACTCTTGTAACAGTTTTCATGAGTCGACTGATCTCAATATGGAGGTGATTTGTAAATTTTCTAGGATATTTTAATAGTAAGCTCATGAAAATAAATTTAAACCTAAATCAGTAATAAGGAAATGCTACTAAGTTCAAAAAAATAAAWCTGAACTTAAAACAATGATAATGAAATGCATTGTTTGTTTATATTTTTAATACTTTTTAGAAATAAAAACACATATTATATTATACAAGAAAACTAGGTTTTAATGAATTACTAATAGTTAATTTAATCATCATTTTTATTGTTGGAGAAAAATAATTGAAATGGAAATGAGAAAGAATTCTTTTACTATTGATATTGTAGGATATCCAATCTTCAATTTGACTTCCTTGTCCAAGTCCAACTCTCTCCTCCTTACAACGCATTTTAGACTTCTCCTTTTAAAGAAGGACTAATAAAACAAACTAACAAATTACACAACTACCTCGAGTGAAAAAAGGATCTAATAATGGAAATAAAATCTAGCTCCATATTAGTTGGAAAGAATCTGAACTAAATAGAATTACATGACTAAAATAAGGAAAGAAAATAGAGCTAGTTTCATATTAGTTGGAAACAACCCAACTAAATATGAGTACACTCCATAACGAAAATATTGATCTAAATTGGTTTACAATCTCAAATCAAATTAGTTGGTATATAATCCCAATAAATGTTATTTCGCATCCTACCATTCTTAATTGGAAAATAATTTCAACTAATATAATTGTTATTTATTATTTCCTATCCTACCATTCTTAATTGGAAAATAATTTCAACCAATATAATTATTATTTATTTTACTTTATTTACATGATACTCACAAGTTGAATGATAATGGACATATAATTTCATATGTATGACAAACAAAAACACTCGTATGTTATGTATAGAAATTGTGAACAACGATGTGAAATTTGATTTTTTTTAACACAGGTATGTTATTTTTGAAGCAAAATATAAGACATATGTCTCCATTGGTGCTTATTTATAAAAAAATGTCAATAACTATGTGAAATTTGATTTTTTCTAACACTGGTATGTTCCTTTTCAAGCAAAATATAAGGTATATGTCTCCATTAGTGAAGGCTACAAGGGTTTTAACGTTATAAAAAAAAATATTAGATCGTATATATCGATCTCTTCTAGAGAGGCATATATCTTATTTAAAAAATGGTTAAGATGATAAAATGTTATAGAAGAAATAAAAAATGTATGTATTGGAATCTACAAGGTCGACTCTATCTATGTTTTTAGTTTCATCGACATCGGATTTGTGTCTCAATATCACTCACACTCTCACTCTCTCCCTCTATCTCTACTCTATAAATCTCTCCTTCTCTCTCCCAATAGTATCCCCCTCTATGCCTAAGAACCTCTTGAGCACTCAACACACCCAAAAAATCTTTTATGAAATTTTTTCTCCTTTGGGTACCACTTGTTTTCTTTTGTTCTTCTTTCTAAATTGAGTCTGTTGTGTAGGCATCGTTAAGTTCGTTTCCATGTCTCATCATCGATCAAGTTGGATTTATTTGGACCCGTCAAATTAAAACCTTTGTATTTAAAAGAGAACTTGGCATTTTAACTAATAATTCACAGCTAAAATTGTGACCCACGCGCTTATGTTCAACATCAGAAAACTTTGAGCAGTAAAATGGCCAAATAGTGACAATAATCTCTAATCGCCAATGTATCATCGACATTGGGAAAAAATGAAGGAAGATTGCATTGTTTGTTCACAAAGAAGTCTTAGGAAATGGTTGATATCACATCGGTGTCAACGAAATATACGAGGGATAAGGATTCACATGGCCCGTGACAAACCTCTGATAACCGATTACTGATGCATCTATTCGAGTTAGTGAAATATCAAAGATTTAAATCATTTTTCATTGACACATTGTCCATCATGGATCACTGATGCATTTTTTGGCATCGACAAGTTTCAAAGGGGATAATCCAAGAAAACGTGTTTAAACATATCATCGCTCACCGGTCCTTTATACTCTTGCAGCATCAACAGGGTAGGAACTATTTGTTAAAACACTTATGTAACAAAAATCCTCGAACTCTCTCATCCTTACAACACATTTTAGTCTTCTCATTTTAAAGAAGGACTAATAAAACAAACTAACAAACTACACAACTACCTCGAGTGAAAAGAGGATCTAATAACGGAAATAAGATCTAGCTCCATATTAGTTACGAAGAATCTCAACTAAGTAGAATCACATGACTAAAATAAGGAAAGAAAATAGAACTAGTTTCATATTAGTTGGAAACAACCCAACTAAATATGAGTACACTCCATAACCAAAATATTGATTTAATTGGTTTACACTCTCAAATCAAATTAGTTGGTATATAATCCCAACAAATATTATTTCGCATCCTACCATTCATTATTGGAAAATAATTTCAACTAATATAATTGTTATTTATTATTTCCTATCCTACCACTCTTAATTGGAAAATAATTTCAACTAATATAATTATTATTTATTTTAATTTATTTACATGATACCCACAAGTTGAATGATAATGGACATATAATTTCATATGTAGTAAAAACAAAACACTCGTATGTTATTTAAAGAAATTGTGAATAACTATGTGAAATTTGATTTTTTTTAACACTCGTATGTTATGTTTCAAGAAAAATATAAGGCATATGTCTGCATTGGTGCTTATTTATAAAAAATGTGAATAACTATGTGAAATTTGTTTTTTTCTAACACTGGTATGTTCTTTTTCAAGAAAAATATAAGGTATATGTCTCCATTAGTGAAGGCTACAAGGGTCTTAATGTTAAAAAATAAATAAAAAAATAGATCGTATATATCAACTCTTCTAGAGAGGTGTATAACTTATTTAAAAAATGATTAAGATGATAGAATGTTATAGAAGAAATAAACAATGTATGTATTAGAATCTACAAGGTCGACTCTTTCTGTGTTTTTAGTTTCATTGACATCGGATTTGTGTCTCCATATGACTCACACTCTCACTCTCTCTCACTACCTCTACTCCTCTATAAATATCTCCCTCTCTTTCCTAATAGTATCCGCCTCTATGCCTAAGAACCTCTTGAGCACTCAACACACCCCAAAAAAGCTTTTATGAAATTTTTTTCTCTTTTCTATAACACTTCTTTGCTTTTGTTCTTCTTTCTATTTAAGTCTGTTGTGTAGGGATCGTTAAGCTCGTTTCCATGTCTAATCATTGACCAAGTTGGATTTATTTGGACCTGTCAAAGTGTACCCTCTGTATTTAAGAAAGAACCGTGCATTTTAATTAATAATTCGCAGCTAAATTTTTGACGCACGCGCTTATATTCGACATCTGAAAAATTTGAGAAGTAAAATGGCTAGATAGTGACAATAATCTTTGATTGTTGATGTATCATCGGCATTGGGAAAAAATGAAGGAGGATTGCGCTAGTTGTTCGCAAAGAATCTTCAGGTAATGGTCGATATCCCATCGGTTTCAACGAAATATAAGAAGGATAAGGATTGAGATGGGCCATGACGAACCTCTAATAACCGATTACCGATGCATCTATTCGAGTTGGTGAAATATCAAATATTTAAATCATTTAAAATTTCCGCATTGACACATTCTCCATCACTGATCACCGATGCATTTTTCTGCAATGACAAGTTTTGAGGGGGGTAATCCGGGAAAACATGTTTAAACATATCGTCGTTGGTCAATGCTTGATACTTTTTTGGCATCGGCATGGTAGGACATTTTTGCTAAAACGCTTATCTAACGAAAATCCTAGATTCTGAATAAAACTCTTATACGAAGAATCCATTTTCAGATGCCATGTGTCTTTTTCGAGTAGGAATTCCGTACGGCCTAGTTTCATCCCGAGTCAACTTAGGTTTTCCCATGTCCTAGTCACACTTCGAGGTCAGCATTTCAACATCAGCGTTGTACGGCAAGATGGATCAACATCAAATTTCTTTTCAAGAGATATCAACGAACATTGTCTAATGAAAAGCACCGACACCCGATCCACCCGTTTAAGTTAGGGGAATGATGGGTTGTTTTCAGCACAAAATAAGATCATGTTCTACAATTTAGTGAGCCAATTAATGCTTCGCTCTGCATACGTTGGTACCCCATGCGACGATCAAATAATGGGAATTTTAAATTGGCAATGAACCACAATGTATCTCGTCCCTGCACTGCCAACCTACAACTGCATTTAATCTCGATCATAATACGGATCTTGCGACAGGTTTTGTTTAACCGCACTTACAACCTGAATTGAAGAAGTGATGCGACAAGGTAAGTATTCTCTGATTTTAAATCACTAAGACAATTTCTAACCTCAACATTCTTCAGAAAAGTTGCTTGTTTCTAGATCACGAAGTGAAATGAGCGTCTCAAGAGTTTCACTTGATTCTCAGAATTTCAATCTCAAGAGTTTCACTTGATTCTCAGAATTTCAAAACCAAGTTAAGCTAGTGCGAAGAAGAGGTATGTGTTAATTTTATCATTTTAACGGTCTCATTTTATTTATACATCCGTATTCTCTTTGCAATACGATGTCTAACTCTGCTCTCTTTGAAAAAAAATACATCCAAGGAAGCCAATGACCAGACTTTCACCAAAGGAACCAAAATTGAAGGACACAGAGGTGAGTGAAGGATCTTCTCCAAACACTGCGAGGTAGTTGGAATTTTCTATTATATTATATTACTATTATATTGTATTACTATTATGGAAATGAGAAAGAATTAAATTACTATTAATATTGTATGATCTCCAATACTACAACACATTCTAGTCTTCTGCTTTTAAAGAAACACTAATACAACAAACTACACAACTACAAGCAATCATATATTGAAATACCTTTTAGAAAAAACATTATCATCACCAAAGAAACAAAAATGGGTCACTAGGATATTAGGTTATCATTATGAAATCATATACAATAAAGGGAAAGAGAATGTGTTGGTTGATTCCTTTTATAAGAAATATGAGGAGGAAGAACCCCTCTTTTCCTTATCCTTACTAGTAGAAGATTAGATTTTAAAGGTAACACATGAATAGTTAGATAATGGCAAGATGTTTTAACTCATCCAATGGATCAAGGAGGACTCCAACCTCCCTGCACCATATGCTTGGTAGCATGACCACTTGAGGTATAAAGGGTGTATTTTCTACTACCGAACTCTACYTTAAAATAATGGGTTATAATGTAATTACATTCTTATCCTAATATGTGTCACACAAGCTTTTATAAAGTATAATAATGAGATATTGAGTTCTCCTTTTGGGAAGGTATAAAGAAAATAAATCTTTATTCTTTTAGTTAAATGTGACACATGTCAAAGGAACAATGTGAAATACTGAATATCTTCCGGGAATTACAACTTTTATTGATCCCTAGGATGACATTTATATGGATTTATTGTTGGCCTTCTTAAATCCAACAATAAATATGTTATTGTCATGGTATTTGAATTCCTTTCCAAATATGATTATTTTTTTTCCATACATCACCCATTTACACCATCCATTGTTTCTTAAGGATTAATGTATCGGATTTTTAAATCAAAATGACTTTCTAAAGTTGGTAAAAAAAGTCATAATGGACGTAACAAACATACATGATAGCAGTATGCAGTATGCAGATAGCATACTTCGTAATACACCATACATGATACCAGTATGCTAATGGACGTAACAAGCATAAGTCATAAATCACAAGTGACATTCATAAGTCAGACCAGAGAACTCTCTCGTTCCTTCATAAACGATAAGCATTTTGTTATGAAACATTCTGAGATCGAAATAACCGATGGGAACAATCAAAGCAAATGAAATCAAAATTGGATGCATATATAAATTTTGTGTTGTGAAACAAAGCTTGCAAATTCATGGCAACTGAGAGAGCCTTATTTAAGTGGCAGCTAAGCTTGCAAACTTTTTGTTATGACGTTTTATTCCGTTATTCCATTCATTCGCTGCATGGCCTTGCCTTCAAACGAGCCCGAATATCTTTGAGCAGGAAATCGCGGCAATATCTTCACGCCAAACAGATCACCGGACCTCTGTAAATGCACCCAGAAAGATCAACATTATCAGATAATAATATTTTTTTTAACTTCTTAAATTTTCATAAACAAAGAAAAACTGAAAACGAGATGTACGTAATGTTACAATGTTTTTTGATCGGATAAGCAACCATCTGGTTGATCCCACACTGTCCTTTCCCGCCAATTGTGCTGTCAAACCTGATGTATCCCTCTTCTCCCCACTCAATACCCCATGAATTCTTTACGATAATATAGTCCGTTCCTTGTTCGCTGCCAAAACCAACTGCTACAACGCCATGATTAATATTGGTTCCACACGTCCCTGACAGCACGCCCCGCAATAAAAAGACAAACCCAGATGGAATTAACATGGAAATTTCTTGGGAAGAGACAGCCAGCAGAAACGATAGTCTGTTGTGTGTGGTTCTTACGCCTTTGTAAAGATGGAAGTTTCTGCCAGAGGCATCGATTCCCACACTGAGGGGCTGGTTAAGCTAGTGCGAAGAAAAGGTATGTGTTAATTTTATCATTTTGGCGGTCACATTTTATTTATACATCAATATTATCTTTGCAACATGATGTCTAACTTCTCTCTCTCTCTACAGAAAAATGCCTCCAAGGAAGCCAACGACCACACGCTCGCAAAGGGCACCAAAATTGAAGGAGGCAGAGGTCAGTGAGGGATCTTCTTCCGACGCTGCGAGGTAGTTGTAATTTTCTATGAGAGTGGAATCGATCATGAAAACGTCAACTAAGAAAAAACTCACGATGACAAATTGATTTATATGGACAGATCTGCCTGATATAAATCTATGCCTCACAACCTGATGGTGACGAATTGCTTTATATGTCCAGATCTACCTGATATAAATCTATGCCTCACAAAGTGATGATGGCTAGGCTAAGGAGTTTCCTTATGAATAAATAGGGATCTTCTGCTATAGTAAAATCTTAGGAAAGATCATCTTTTGATATTAATTTTCTAATGTTTATGCTTCTATGTAACAGGAAAGGTATAAATGCAGCGACAATGTGATAGAAGGAACTTCTATTGCTTGATGTTGAGTAGAAGGATTATTGACCAGCTCAGTAGATAGCAAAATGTAAGACAAGTTTGTTAGACAACACTCTTGTAACAGTTTTCATGAGTCGACTGATCTCAATATGGAGGTGATTTGTAAATTTTCTAGGATATTTTAATAGTAAGCTCATGAAAATAAATTTAAACCTAAATCAGTAATAAGGAAATGCTACTAAGTTCAAAAAAATAAATCTGAACTTAAAACAATGATAATGAAATGCATTGTTTGTTTATATTTTTAATACTTTTTAGAAATAAAAACACATATTATATTATACAAGAAAACTAGGTTTTAATGAATTACTAATAGTTAATTTAATAATCATTTTTATTGTTGGAGAAAAATAATTGAAATGGAAATCAGAAAGAATTCTTTTACTATTGATATTGTAGGATATCCAATCTTCAGTTTGATTTGTTTGTCCAAGTCCAACTCTCTCCTCCTTACAACGCATTTTAGTCTTCTCCTTTTAAAAAATTACTAATAAAACAAACTAACAAATTACACAACTACCTCGAGTGAAAAGAGGATCTAATAATGGAAATAAGATCTAGCTGCATATTAGTTGGAAACAATCTGAACTAAATAGAATTACATAACTAAAATAAGGAAAGAAAATAGAGCTAGTTTCATATTAGTTGGAAACAACTCAACTAAATATGAGTACACTCCATAATGAAAATATTGATCTAAATTGGTTTACACTCTCAAATCAAATTAGTTGGTATATAATCCCAACAAATATTATTTCACATCCTACCATTCTTAATTGGAAAATAATTTCAACTAATATAATTGTTATTTATTATTTCTTATCCTACCATTCTTAATTGGAAAATAATTTCAACCAATATAATTATTATTTATTTTAATTTATCTACATGATACCGAGAAGTTGAATGATAATGGACATATAATTTCATATGTAGCACAAACAAAAACACTCATATGTTATTTATAGAAATTGTGAATAACGATGTGAAATTTGATTTTTTTTTAACACCGGTATGTTATTTTTCAAGCAAAATATAAGGCATATGTCTCCATTGGTGCTTATTTATAAAAAATTTCAATAACTATGTGAAATTTGATTTTTTCTAACACTGGTATGTTCTTTTTCAAGCAAAATATAAGGTATATGTCTCCATTAGTGAAGGCTACAAGGGTCTTAATGTTATATAAAAAAAAAATTAGATCGTATATATCGATCTCCTCTAGAGAGGCCTATAGCTTATTTAAAAAATGGTTAAGATGATAAAATGTTATAGAAGAAATAAAAAATGTATGTATTGGAATCTACAAGGTCGACTCTATCTGTGTCTTTAGTTTCATCGACATCGGATTTGTGTCTCCATATCACTCACACTCTCACTCTCTCCCACTATCTCTACTCTATAAATCTCTCCTTATTTCTCCCAATAGTATCCCCCTCTATGCCTAAGAACCTCTTGAGCACTCAACACACCCAAAAAATCTTTAAGAAATTTTTTCTCCTGTAGGTACCACTTGTTTAGGGATCCTTAAGTTCGTTTCCATGTCTCATCATCGATCAAGCTGAATTTATTTGGACCCATCAAAGTGAAACCTTTGTATTTAAAAGAGAACTTGGCATTTTAACTAAGAATTCACAGCTAAAATTGTGACCCACGTGCTTATGTACAACATCAGAAAAGTCAAAGCAGTAAAATGGCCAAATAGTGACAATAATCTCTAATCGCCAATGTATCATTGGCATTGGGAAAAAATGAAGGAGGATTGCGCTGTTTGTTCACAAAGAAGTTTCAGGAACTGGTTGATATCACATCGGTGTCAACGAAATATACGAGGGATAAGGATTCACATGGCCCATGAAAAACCTCTGATAAACGATTACTGATGCATCTGTTCGAGTCGGTGAAATATCAAAGATTTAAATCATTTAAAATTTTTGCATTGACACACTATCCATCATGGATCACCGATGCATTTTTTTGGCATCGACAAGTTTTGAGGGAGATAATCCGAGAAAACGTGTTTAAACATATTGTTGCTTGTTCATCCTTATATTTTTTCGGCATCAGCAGGGTAGGAACTGTTTGTTAAAACACTTATCTAACGAAAATCCTCGATTTTGTATAAAATTCGTATACAAAGAAGCCGTTTTCAAATGCCACATGTCATTTCCATGTAGGCATTTCGTATGGACTAGTTTCCGAGTCAACTTAGGTTTCCCCATGTCCTAGTCACACTTCTAGGTCATCATTTCGACAACAACGTTGTATGACAAGATGGATCGGCATCAAATTTTTTTCCAAGAGATATCAAGGAACATTGTCTAAAGAAAATCGTCGACTCACGATCCACCCATTTAAATTAGGAGAATGATGGGATGTTTTCACCACAAAATAAGATCATGTTCTACATTTTAAAAGGCAAGTAATTTTTCTCTCTGCATACGTTGCTACCCCATGCGATGATCGAATAATGGGAATTTTAAATCACCGATGCACCACAACGTATCCCGTGCATGCACCGCCAACCTACGACTACATTTAATCTCAATCATAATAGAGATCTTGAGATAGATTTTGTAGGACCGCACTTACACCCGGAATTGAAGAAGTGATGCGACAAGGTCGCTATTATCTAGTTTTAAATGACTAAGACAGTTTCTAACCTCAACATTATGCACACAAGTTTCTCATTTCCAGAGAAGTTGAAGAAGCAAAATGAGCGTCTCAAGAGTTTCACTTGATTCTCATAATTTCAAAACCATGTAAAGCTAGTGCGAAGAAAAGTTATGTGTTAATTTTATTGTTTTGGCAGTCGCATTTTATTTATACATCAATATTATCTTTGCAACACGATGTCTAACTCTGCTCTCTTTGCATAAAAATGCCTCCAAGGAAGCGAACGACCACATGCTCGCCAAGGGCACCAAAATTGAAGGAGACAGAGGTCAGTGAAGGATCTTCTCCCCACGCTGCGAGGTAGTTGTAATTTTCTATGCGAGTGGAATCGATCATCAAAAGGTCAACTAAGAAAAAAATGACGATGACAAACTAATTTATATGGACAGATCTGCCTGATATAAATCTATGCCTCATAAACTGATGATGACAAATTGTTTTATATGGCTAGATCTGCATGATATAAATCTATGCCTCACAAAGTGTCGATGGCTAGGCTAAGGAGTTTCCTTATGAGTAAATTGAGATCTTATGATATAGTAAAATCTTAGGAAATATCATATTTCGATATTAATTTTCTAATGTTTATGCTTTTGCGTAACAGGAAAGCTATAAATGCACCGACAATGTGATAGAAGAAACTTCTATTGCTTGATGTTGATTAGAAGGATTATTGACCAGCTCAGAAGATAGCAAAATGTAATCCATGTTTGTTAGACAACACTATTGTAACAGGTTTCATGAGTCGATTGATCTCAATATGGAGGTGATTTGTAAATTTTCTAGGATATTTTAATAGTAAGCTCATCAAAATAAATTTATACCTAAATCAATAATAGGGAAATGCTACTAATTTCAGCAAAATAAATCTGAACTCAAAACAATTATAATGAAATGCATCGTTTGATTATATCTTTAATACCTTTTAGAAATAAAAACACATATTATATTATACAAAAAAACTAGTTTTTAWTGAATTACTAATAGTTAATTTAATCATCATTTTTATTGTTGGAGAAAAATAATTGAAATGGAAATGAGAAAGAATTCTTTTACTATTGATATTGTAGGATATCCAATACTCAATTTGATTTCCTTGTCCAAGTTGAATTTTCTCCTCCTTACAACATACTTTAATGATCTCCAATCTTCAATTTGACTTCCTTGTCGAAGTCCAACTCTCTCATCCTTACAACACATTTCAGTCTTCTCCTTTTAAAGAAGGACTAATAAAACAAACTAAAAAACTACACAACTACCTCGAGTGAAAAGAGGATCTAATAATGGAAATAAGATCTAGCTCCATATTAGTTGGGAAGAATCTCAACTAAATAGAATCACATGACTGAAATAAGGAAAGAAAATAGAGCTAGTTTCATATTAGTTGGAAACAACCCAACTAAATATGAGTACACTCCATAACCAAAATATTGATCTAAATTGGTTTACACTCTCAAATCAAATTAGTCTGTATATAATCCCAGCAAATATTATTTCACATCCTACCATTCGTTATTGGAAAATAATTTCAACTAATATAATTGTTATTTATTATTTCCTATCCTTCCACTCTTAATTGGAAAGTAATTTCAACTAATATAATTATTATTTATTTCAATTTATTTACATGATACCCACAAGTTGAATGATAATGGACATATAATTTCATATGTTGTAAAAACAAAACACCTGTATGTTATTTAAAGAAATTGTGAATAACTATGTGAAATTTGATTTTTTTTAACACCGGTATGTTATGTTTCAAGGAAAATATGAGGCATATGTCTCCATTGGTGCTTATTTATAAAAAATGTGAATAACTATGTGAAATTTGTTTTTTTCTAACACTGGTATGTTATTTTTCAAGCAAAATATAAGGTATATGTCTCCATTAGTGAAGGCTACAAGGGTCTTAATGTTATAAAAAAAAAA
>JASDQU010103391.1:21405-44221 GCA_032191745.1 Picea mariana | reverse complement strand
TTTTTTCCAACACCGGTATGTTCTTTTTCAAGCAAAATATAAGGTATATGTCTCTATTAGTGAAGGCTACAAGGGTATTAACGTTATAAAAAAAAATATTAGATCGTATATATTGTTCTCTTCTAGAGAGGCGTATAACTTATTTAAAAAATGTTTAAGATGATAAAATGTTATAGAATAAATAAAAAATGTATGTATTGGAATCTACAAGGTCGACTCTATCTGTGTTTTTAGTTTCGTCGACATCGGATTTGTTTCTCCATATCACTCACACTCTTACTCTCTCCCACTATCTCTACTCTATAAATCTCTCCCTCTCTCTCCTAATAGTAACCCCCTCTATGCCTAAGAACCTCTTGAGCGCTCAACACACCCAAAAAAGTTGTTATGAAATTTTTTCTCTTTTGGGTACCACTTGTTTTCTTTTGTTCTTCTTTCTGAATTGAGTCTGTTGTGTAGGGATCGTTAAGTTCATTTCCATGTCTCATCATCGATCAAGTTGGATTTATTTGGACCCGTCAAAGTGAAACTTCTGTATTTAAAACATAACTTGTCATTTTAACCAAGAATTCATAGCTAAAATTGTGACCCACGCGCTTATGTTCAACATCAGAAAACTCTGAGCGGTAAAATGGCCAAATAGTGACAATAATCTCTAATCGTCGATGTATCATCGGCATTGGGAAAAAATGAAGGAGGATTGTGCTGGTTGTTCGCAAAGAATTTTCAGGAAATGGTTGATATCACATCGGTGTCAACGAAATATAAGAGGGATAAGGATTGACATGGCCCATGACAAACCTCTCATAACTGATTACTGATGCATCTGTTCGACTCAGTGAAATATCAAAGATTTAAATCATTTAAAATTTTTGCATTGACACATTGTCCATCACTGATCAATGATGCATTTTTTGGCATCGACAAGTTTCAAGGGGGATAATCTGGGAAAACGTGTTTAAACATATCGTCGCTCGTCGATCAATTATACTTTTTCAGCATCAGCAGGGTAGGAACTGTTTGTTAAAACACTTATCTAACGAAAATCCCCGATTCTGAATAAAAATCTTGTACAAAGAATCCATTTTCAAATGCCATGTGTCTTTTCCACGTACGCATTTCGTATGGCCTAGTTTCACCCTGAGTCAACTTAGGTTTCCCCATGTCCTAGTCACACTTCTAGGTCAGCATTTYGACAAMAACRTTGTACGACAAGATGGATYRACATCAAWTWTTWTTCCWASAGATATCAACGAACATTGTCTTAAGAAAATCGTCGACTTGTGATCCACCCATTTAAATTAGGGGAATGATGGGATGTTTTCACCACAAAATAAGATCATGTTCTGTAATTTAAATGGGTGGATCACAAGTCGAGGATTTTCTTAAGACAATGTTCGTTGATATCTCTTGGAAGAAAATTTGATGTCGATCCATCTTGTCGTACAACGTTGTTGTCGAAATGCTGACCTAGTTTCACCCCGAGTCAACTTAGGTTTCCCCATGTCCTAGTCACACTTCTAGGTCAGCATTTCGACAACAACGTTGTACGACATGATGGATCGGCTTCAATTTTTTTTCCAAGAGATATCAAGGAACATTGTCTAAAGAAAATCGTCGACTCAYGATCCACCCATTTAAATTAGGGGAATGATGGGATGTTTTCACCACAAAATAAGATCATGTTCTGCAATTTAATAAGCCAATTAGTTTTTCACTCTACATACATTGCTACCCCATASGATGATCGAATAATGGGAATTTTAAATCATGGATGAACCACAATGTATCCCATGCATGTGCCTCCAACCTACGACTGCATTTAATCTCAATCATAATACGGATCTTGGGACAGATTTTGTAGGACCGCACTTACACCCAGAATTGAAGAAGTGATGCGACAAGGCAAGTACTATTTGCGTTTAAATGACTAAGACAGTTTCTAACCTGAACATTATGCACACAAGTTTCACATTTCCAGAGAATTTGAAAAAACGAAATGAGCATCTCAAGAGTTTCACTTGATTCTCATAATTTCAAAACCAAGTTAAGCTAGTGCAAATAAAAGGTATGTGTTAATTTTATCATTTTGGCTGTCGTATTTTATTTATACATCAATATCATCTTTGCAACATGATGTCTAACTTCTCTCTCTCTGCAGAAAAATGCCTCCAAAAAAGCCAACGACCACACGCTCGCAAAGGGCACCAACATTGAAGGAGGCAGAGGTAAGTGAAGGATCTTCTTCTAACGCTGCAAGGTAGTTGTAATTTTCTATGAGAGTGGAATCGATCATGAAAACGTCAACTAAGAAAAAACTCACGATGACAAATTGATTTACATGGATAGATCTGCCTCATATAAATCTATGCCTCACAAAATGATGGTGACAAATTTCTTTATATGTCCAGATCTGCCTGATATAAATATATGCCTCACAAAGTGACGATGGCTAGGCTAAGGAGTTTCCTTATGAATAAATAGCGATCTTCTGCTATAGTAAAATCTTAGGAAAGATCATCTTCTGATATTAATTTTCTAATGTTTATGCTTCTGCGTAACAGGAAAGGTATAAATGCAGCGACAATGTGATAGAAGGAACTTCTATTGCTTGATGTCGAGTAGAAGGATTATTGACCAGCTGAGCAGATAGAAAAATGTAAGACAAGTTTGTTAGACAACACTATTGTAACAGTTTTCATGAGTCGACTGATCTCAATATGGAGGTGATTTGTAAATTTTCTAGGATATTTTAATAGTAAGCTCATGAAAATAAATTTAAACCTAAATCAGTAATAAGGAAATGCTACTAAGTTCAGCAAAATAAATCTGAACCTAAAACAATTATAATGAAATTTTTGAACCTAAAACGATTATAATGAAATGCATTGTTTGATTATATTTTTAATATTTTTTAGAAATAAAAACACATATCATATTATACAAGAAAATTAGGTTTTAATGAATTACTAATAGTTAATTTAATCATCATTTTTATTGTTGGAGAAAAATAATTGAAATGGAAATGAGAAAGAATTCTTTTACTATTGATATTGTGGGATATCCAATCTTCAATTTGATTTCCTTGTCCAAGTCCAACTCTCTCCTCCTTACAACGCATTTTAGTCTTCTCCTTTTAAAGAAGGACTAATAAAACAAACTGACAAATTACACAACTACCTCAAGTGAAAAGAGGATATAATAATGGAAATAAGATCTAGCTCCATATTAGTTGGAAAGAATCTGAACTAAATAGAATTACATGACTAAAATAAGGAAAGAAAATAGAGCTAGTTTCATATTAGTTGGAAACAATCCAACTAAATATGAGTACACTCCATAACAAAAATATTGATCTAAATTGGTTTACAATCTCAAATCAAATTAGTTGGTATATAATCCCAACAAATATTATTTCACATCCTACCATTCTTAATTGGAAAATAATTTCAACTAATATAATTGTTATTTATTATTTCCTATCTCACCATTCTTAATTGGAAAATAATTTCAACCAATATAATTATTATTTATTTTAATTTATTTACATGATACCCACAAGTTGAATGATAATGGACATATAATTTCATATGTAGCAAAAACAAAAACACTCGTATGTTATTTATAGAAATTGTGAATAACGATGTGAAATTTAATTTTTTTTAACACCGGTATGTTATTTTTCAAGCAAAATATAAGGCATATGTCTCCATTGGTGCTTATTTATAAAAAATGTCAATAACTATGTGAAATTTGATTTTTTCTAACACTCATATGTTCTTTTTGAAGCAAAATATAAGGTATATGTCTCCATTAGTGAAGGCTACAAGGGTCTTAACGTTATAAAAGAAAATATTAGATCGTATATATCGATCTCTTCTAGAGAGGCGTATAGCTTATTTAAAAAACGGTTAAGATGATAAAATGTGATAGAAGAAATAAAAAACGTATGGATTGGCATCTACAAGGTCAACTCTATCTGTGTTTTCAGTTTCATCGACATCGGATTTGTGTCTCCATATCACTCACGCTCTCACTCTCTCCCACTATATCTACTCTATAAATCTATCCTTCTCTCTCCCAATAGTATCCCCCTCTATGCCTAAGAACCTCTTAGCACTCAACACACCCAAAAAATCTTTTATGAAATTTTTTCTCCTTTGGGTACCGCTTGTTTTCTTTTGTTCTTCTTTCTAAATTGAGTCTGTTGTGTGGGGATCCTTAAGTTAGTTTCCATGTCTCATCATCGATCAAGTTGGATTTAGTTGGACCTTTCAAAGTGAAACCTTTGTATTTAAAAGATTACTTGGCATTTTAACTAAGAATTCATAGCTAAAATTGTGACCCACGTGCTTATGTTCAACATCGGAAAACTGTGAGCACTAAAATGGCCAAATAGTGACAATAATCTCTAATCGCCAATGTATCATCGACATTGGGAAAAAATGAAGGAGGATTGTGTTGTTTGTTCACAAAGAAGTTTCAGGAAATGGTTGATATCACATCGGTGTCAACGAAATATACGAGGGATAAGGATTCACATGGCCCATGACAAACCTCTGATAACCGATTACTGATGCATCTGTTTGAGCCAGTGAAATATCAAAGATTTAAATCATTTAAAATTTTTGCATTGACACATTGTCCATCATGGATCACCGATGCATTTTTTGGCATGGACAAGTTTCGAAGGGGATAATCCGAGAAAACGTGTTTAAAAATATCATCACTCGTCGATCCTTTATACTCTTTCAGCATCAGCAGGGTAGGAACTTTTTGTTAAAACACTTATCTAACAAAAATCCTCGATTCTGAATAAAATTCTTATACGAAGAAACCATTTTCAAACGCCACATGTCGTTTCCACATAGGCATTTCGTATGGCCAAGTTTCATCCCGAGTCAACTTAGGTTTCCCCATGTCCTAATCACACTTATATGTTAGCATTTCGACAAAAATGTTGTATGACAAGATGGATCGACATCAAATATTTTTCCAAGAGATATCAAGGAACATTGTCTAAAGAAAATCATCGACTCACGATCCACCCATTTAAATTAGGGGAATGATGGGATGTTTTCACCACAAAACAAGATCATGTTCTGAATTTTAATAGACCAAGTAATTTTTCTCTCTGCATATGTTACTACCCCGTGCGATGATCGAATAATGGGAATTTTAAATCACCGATGCACCACAATGTATCCCGTGCATGCACCGCCAACCTACGACTGCATTTACTCTCAATCATAATACGGATTTTGAGATAGATTTTGTAGGACCAAACTTACACCCCGAATTGAAGAAGTGATGCGACAAGGTAAGTATTATCTAGGTTTAAATGACTAAGACAGTTTCTAACCTGAACATTATGCACACAAGTTTCGAATTTCCATAGAAGTTGAAGAAGCGAAATGAGCATCTCAAGAGTTTCACTTGATTCTCATAATTTCAAAAACCAAGTTAAGCCAGTGCGAAGAAAAGCTATGTATTAATTTTATCATTTTTGCGGTCACATTTTATTTATACATCAATATTATCTTTGCAACACGATGTCTAACTCTGCTCTCTTTGCATAAAAATGCCTCCAGGGAAGCGAACGACCACACGCTCGCCAAGGGCACCAAAATTGAAGGAGGCAGAGGTTAGTGAAAGATCTTCTCCCCACACTGCGAGGTCGTTGTAATTTTCTGTGAGAGTGGAATCGATCATCAAAATGTCAACTAAGAAAAAACTGACGATGACAAACTGATTTATGGACAGATCTTCCTGATATAAATCTATGCCTCACAAACTGATGATGACAAATTGTTTTATATGGCCAGATCTGCATTATATAAATCTATGCCTCACAAAGTGACGATGGCTAGGATAAGGAGTTTATTTTTGAGTAAATTGGGATCTTTTGATACAGTAAAATCTTAGGAAAGATCATATTTTGATATTAATTTTCTAATGTTTATGCTTTTGCGTAACAAGAAAGGTATAAATGAAATGAAAATGTGACAGAAGGAACTTCTATTGCTTGATGTTGATTAGAAGGATTATTGACCAGCTCAGAAGATAGCAAAATGTAAGACAAGTTTGTTAGACAACACTATTATAACAGGCTTCATGAGTCGGCTGATCTCAATATGGAGGTGATTTGTAAATTTTCTAGGATATTTTAATAGTAAGCCCATCAAAATAAATTTAAACCTAAATCAATAATAAGGAAATGCTACTAAGTTCAGAAAAATAAATCTGAACTCAAAACAATTATAATGAAATGCATTGTTTGATTATATTTTTAATACATTTTAGAAATAAAAACATATATTATATTATACAAAAAAAAATAGTTTTTAATGAATTACTAATAGTTAATTTAATCATCATTTTTATTGTTGGAGAAAAATAATTGAAATGGAAATGAGAAAGAATTCTTTTACTATTGATATTGTAGGATATCCAATACTCAATTTGATTTCCTTGTCCAAGTTGAATTTTCTCCTCCTTACAACATACTTTAATGATCTCCAATCTTCAATTCGACTTCCTTGTCCAAGTCCAACTCTCTCATCCTTACAACACATTTTAGTCTTCTCCTTTTAAAGAAGGACTAATAAAACAAACTAACAAACTACACAAGTACCTTGAGTGAAAAGAGCATCTAATAATGGAAATAAGATCTAGCTCCATATTAGTTGGGAAGAATCTCAACTAAATAGAATCACATGACTAAAATAAGGAAAGAAAATAGAGCTAGTTTCATATTAGTTGGAAACAACCCAACTAAATATGAGTACACTCCATAACCAAAATATTGATCTAAATTGGTTTACACTCTCAAATCAAATTAGTTGTTATATAATCCCAACAAATATTATTTCACATCCTACCATTCGTTATTGGAAAATAATTTCAACTAATATAATTGTTATTTATTATTTCCTATCCTACCACTCTTAATTGGAAAATAATTTCAACTAATATAATTATTATTTATTTTAATTTATTTACATGATACCCACAAGTTGAATGATAATGGACATATAATTTCATATGTAGCACAAACAAAACACTCGTATGTTCTTTAAAGAAATTGTGAATAACTATGTGAAATTTGATTTTTTTTAACACCGGTATGTTATGTTTCAAGAAAAATATACGGCATATGTCTCCATTGGTGCTTATTTATAAAAAATTTGAATAACTATGTGAAATTTGATTTTTTCTAACACTGGTATGTTCTTTTTCAACAAAGTATAAGGTATATGTCTCCATTAGTGAAGGCTACAAGGGTCTTAATGTTATAAAAAAAATAAAAAAAAATAGATCGTATATATCAATATCTTCTATAGAGGCGTATAACTTATTTAAAAAGTGGTTAAGATGATAAAATGTTATAGAAGAATTAAACAATGTATGTATTGGAATCTACAAGGTCGACTCTTTCTGTGTTTTTAGTTTCATTGACATCGGATTTGTGTCTCCATCTCACTCACACTCTCACTCTCTCTCACTACCTCTACTCCTCTATAAATCTCTCCCTCTCTTTCCCAATAGTATCCCCCTCTATGCCTAAGAACCTCTTGAGTGCTCAACACACCCAAAAAATCTTTTATGAAACTTTTTCTCCTTTGGGTACCACTTGTTTTATTTTGTTCTTCTTTCTAAATTGAGTCTAGTGTGTAGGGATCCTTAAGTTTGTTTCCATGTCTCATCATCGATCAAGTTGGATTTATTTGGACCGATCAAAGTGAAACCTTTGTATTTAAAAGAGAACTTGGCATTTTAACTAAGAATTCACAGCTAAAATTGTGACCCACACGCTTATGTTCAACATCGGAAAACTCTAAGCCATAAACTGGTCAATTAGTGACAATAATCTCTAATCGTCAATGTATCATCAGCATTGGGAAAAAATGAAGGAGGATTGCGTTCTTTGTTCACAAAGAAGTTTCAGGAAATGGTTGATATCACATTAGTGTCAACGAAATATATGAGGGATAAGGATTCACATGGCCCATGACAAACCTCTGATAACCGATTAGTGATGCATCTGTTTGAGTCAGTGAAATATCAAAGATTTAAATCATTTATATTTTTTGTATTGACACATTGTCCATCATGGATCACCGATGCATTTTTTGGCATCGATAAGTTTCGAGGGGGATAATCTAGGAAAACGTGTTTAAACATATTGTCGCTCGTCAATATTTTATACTTTTTCGGCATCAGCAGGGTAGGAACTATTTGTTAAAACACTTATCTAACGAAAATCCTTGATTCTGAATAAAATTATTATACGAGGAAGCCATTTTCAAAAGCCACAAGTCGTTTCCATGTAGGCATTTCGTATGGCCTAGTTTCATCCTGAGTCAACTTAGGTTTCCCCATGTCCTAGTCACACTTATAGGTCAGCATTTCGACAACAACGTTGTACGACAAGATGGATTGGCATCAAATTTTTTTCCAAGAGATATCAAGGAACATTTTCTAAAGAAAATCATCGACTCACGATCCACCCATTTAAATTAGGGGAATGATGGGATGTTTTCACCACAAAACAAGATCATGTTCTGCATTTTAATAGGCCAAGTAGTTTTTCTCTCTGCATACATTTACGATGATTGAATAATGGGAATTTTAAATCACTGATGCACCACAATGTATCCTGTGCATGCGCCACCAACCTACGACTACATTTAATCTCAATCATAATACGGATCTTGAGATAGATGTTGTAGGACCGCACTTACACCCGGAATTGAAGAAGTGATGCGACAAGGTAAGTATTATCTGGGTTTAAATGACTAAGACAGTTTCTAACCTCAACATTATGCACACAAGTTTCGCATTTCCAGAGAAGTTGAAGAAGCGAAATGAGCGTCTCAAGAGTTTCACTTGATTCTCATAATTTCAAAACCAAGTTAAGCTAGTGTGAAAAAAAGTTATGTCTTAATTTTATCATTTTTGCGGTCGCGTTTTATTTATACATCAATATCATCTTTGCAACATGATGTCTAACTATTCTCTCTTTGTATAAAAATGCTTCCAAGGAAGCCAACGACCACATGCTCGCCAAGGGCACCAAAATTGAAGGAGGCAGAGGTCAGTGAAGGACCTTCTCCAGACACTGCGAGGTAGTTGGAATTTTCTATAATAGTGGAATCGATCATCGAAACGTCAACTTAGAACAAATTGACAATGACAAAATGATTTATATGGACAGATCTGCCTGATATAAATCTACGCCTCACAAACTGACCATGACAAATTGATTTATATGTACAGATCTTCCTGATATAAATCTATGCCTCAGAAACTGACGATGGCTAGGCTAAGCAGTTTCCTTATGAGTAAATAGAGATCTTATTATATAGTAAAAGATTAGGAAAGATCATATTTTAATATTAATTTTCTAATCTTTATGCTTCCGCGTAACAAGAAAGGTATAAATGCAGCGACACTATGACAGAAGGAACTTCTATTGCTTAATTTTGAGTAGAAGGATTATTGACCAACTCAACAGATAGCAGAATGTAAGAATCATTTGTTAGACAACCCTATTGTAGAAGGTTTCATGAGTCAACTCATTTCAATATGGAGGTGATTTGTAAATTTTCTAGGATATTTTAATAGTAAGCTCACCAAAATAAATTTAGACTTAAAACAATTACAAGGAAATGCTAGTAAGTTCACAAAAATAAATTTGAACTTAAAACCGTTATAATGAAATGCATTGCATGATTATATTTTTAATACTTTCAAAAATAAAAACACATACTATATTATACAACAAAACAAACATATAATGAATTACTAATAGTTAATTTAATCATCTTGTTTATTGTTGGAGCCAATTATATTAAAATAAAAATAAAAAATAATTGAAATGGAAATGAGAAAGAATTATATTACTATTACTATTAATATTGTATGATCTCCAATACTCAATTTGATTTTCTTGTSGAAGCTCAATTTTCTCCTCCTTACAACACATTCTAGTCTTCTCCTTTTAAAGAAACACTAATACAACAAACTAAAGAACTACTTGGAGTGAAAATAGGATCTAAGAATGACCAAAATAAGGAAAGAAAATAGATCTAGTTTGATATTAGTTGGAAACAACTCAACTAAATATGAATACACTCCATAACCAAAATATTCACATATATGGGTTTACACTCTCAAATCAAATTAGTTGGTATATAATCCAAACTAATATTATTTTCTATCCTACAATTCTTAGTTGAAAATTAATTCCAACTAATATAATTATTATTTATTATTTCCTATCTTACCATTCTTAATTGGAAAATAATTCCAACTAATATAATTATTATTTCTTTTAAATTATCTTACATCATGCTCACAAGTTGAATGATAATGGCTATATAATTTCATATGTAGCACAAACAAAACATATTTTAATGCTTTATAATGTTGTTAAAAGTATACCATATTTTGTACTCATCAAGGACTATGCCTTTTATTTTCTTATAATATGGAGATTACAATGCAAAGCTATCCAAGCTTAGCTATGAGACACTATGGGCTATGAAATGTTGGCCATGATCAAAGAATCTAAAAATAATACATGGTTTCTTCGGGCTTACTCGCTACTACATAAATGTTGTGAAAATTTATAGCGAACTATAACCCCTTTAATGACCTTTCTCAAGAATAGCACCTTTGTGTGGAATGATTTCATAAAGTAGGCCTTTCATGCCTTAAATCAAGACATATGTACTAATCCAATATTATCAATGCCCAATTTCACTAAGACATTCATCGTGGAATGTAATACCTATAAAAATGGGCTTGGCATAGTGTAGATGCAAGGGGGTTGCATAATGGGATTTACTAGTAAAAACTTGTAATTCCACTTATTAGAGATCGGTAATTCCAATTATTAGAAAGAAATGATTGTCATCAATAGATGCAATATGTACCTCATTAGGTGGTGCTTATAGATCAAGACAAGCAATCATATATTGTTTAGAAAAAACGTTGTCATCACCAAAGAAACAAAAATGGGTCACTAAGATATTAGGTTATGATTATGAAATCATATACAATAAAGGGAAGGAGAATGTGTCGATTGATTCCTTTTGTAAGAAATATGAGGAGGAAGAACCCCTGTTTTTCTTATCCTTACTAGTACCAGATTAGATTTTAGAGGTAACACATGGATGGTTAGATAATGGCAAGATGTTTATCCAATGGATCAATCAATGGATCAATCAGGACTCCAACCTCCCTGCACCATATGCTTGGTAGCATGACCACTTGAGGTATAAAGGGAGTATTTTCTACTACCGAAATCTACTTTAAAATAATGGGTTATAATGTAATTACATTGTTATCCTAATATGTGTCACACGAGCTTTTAGAAAGTATAATAATGAGATATTGAGTTCTCCTTTTGGGAAGGTATGAAAAAAATAAATCTTTATTCTTTTAGCTAAATGTGACACATGTCAAAGGAACAATGTGATATACTGAATCCCTTCAGGGAATTACAACTTCTATTGATCCCTAGGATGACATTTACATGGATTTATTGTTTTCCTTCTTAAATCCAACAATAGATATGTTATTGTCATGGTATTTGAATTCCTTTCCAAATATGATTTTTTTTTCCCATACATCACCCATTTACACCATCCATTGTTTCTTAAGGATTAATGTATAGGATTTTTAAATCAAAATGACTTTCTAAACTTGGTAAAAAAGTTGTGAACACACCTTATGAAGCATCAAGTAGATAGACATCACTCCAAGTGTTCTTTTGAAAAGGGTCATCATTATGTGTACATAATCTATCCCCCTCTGGATTTGAACATGTGACCTATTAGGAGGAGACACATGTTTTTAACCATTAGACCTGTTAGGCCCACTAAAACTATATTTCAGTTATTTTGAATAATATTTTATGACTGGTTCCTATTACATATAGATCTTAGCCAAAATATGATAATGAATGAATATGATAATGAAGGGGAAGTCCATTGTTAATTTTTCTCTTTGTTAAATTAATTATGGCAACTAGGGGCATGGTATTTACTATTTAGGAGCATAACGTATACATGATAGCAGTATGCTAATGGACGTAACAAGCAGTCATAAATCACAAGTGACAATCATAAGTCAGACCAGAGAACTCTCTCGTTCCTTCATAAACGATAAGAATTTTGTTATGAAACATTCTGAGGTCCAAATAACCGATGGGAACAATCAAAGCAAATGAAATCAAAATTGGATGCATATATAAATTTTGTGTTGTGAAACAAAGCTTGCAAATTCATGGCAACTGAGAGAGCCTTATTTAAGTGGCAGCTAAGCTTGCAAACTTTTTGTTACGATGTTTTATTCTGTTATTCCATTCATTCGCTGCATGGCCTTGCCTTCAAACGACCTCGAATATCTTTGAGCAGGAAATCGCGGCAATATCTTCACGCCAAACAGATCCCCAGACCTCTGTAAATGCACCCAGAAAGATCAACATTATCAGATAATAATATTTTTTTTAACGTCTTAAATTTTCATAAACAAAGAAAAACTGAAAATGAGAAGTACGTAATGTTACATTGTTTTTTGATCGGATAAGCAACCATCTGGTTGATCCCACACTATCCTTTCCCGCCAATTGTGCTGTCAAACCTGATGTATCCCTCTTCTCCCCACTCAATACCCCATGAATTCTTTACGATAATGTAGTCCATTCCTTGTTCGCTGCCAAAACCAACTGCTACAAGGCCATGATTAATATGATTAATATTGGTACCACACGTCCCTGACAGCACGCCCTGCAATAAAAAGACAAACCCAGGTGGAATTAACATGGAAATTTCTTGGGAAGAGACAGCCAACAGAAACGATAGTCTGTTGTGGGGGAAGGCTATCCACCATGCAGGAGCCCAATCATTGGGACTCCTTCTTGATCTACCTTGTGGGTATCTCTGACAGACCGGGTATGTCCATACATACTCCCATTCCATCACCATCGCATGTGCCCATACTCCCATTCCATCAGAATCGCCATCAGAATGTGCATACATACGATATGGATGGACGACCATTAAGGTGCGTTGTGGATTGCTTGAATTTATTAAAGGTGCGTTAATATTTGAATTTGAATCTTCCACCAAGATGAATTTTAAAAGTCCCGCCTAGGGCGTTCCATGAATACCCTGAAGGTGTTGTTTGTCTCTGCCCCCAAATGCGATTGCCACGGCCACCAACCAGGAAATGCTGATGTGCTTCGGATCGGAACTCGTGGGGTGATGGAACTGCATCCATGTCTCAATGTGCGATCCAACCAGGTGAGACATTTATCTATAGATTCGTTGTTTACAGAGTATGTTTCACATATTGAGATGGGTTTTCATTGGTTGAGAGCGTGTTCAAAGCTAATACCCTTATATTCTCTTTTTGCAAAGAATGATCAAGACAATTATTACTTATTTTTCTGGCGTTTTTCCGAGATTCATCAACTATTTTTCCTGGAATTTAGAGTTTTGAATTCATTGATTAATTGCAGGATGTGCCGCAGTATACCTCACTAGCTCTTCAAGTGGTTTCAAGCAACATATCTGTTGTGGTTTATCTGGCCAGTCTATCACTAACGATCAGTTCTCTGATCGACTTCATAGTGGCCTTTGCCGAAGCAAACAGAAGCAACGCCAGCTCCAACCAGTTGGTAAATGAGATATTCTTCAGAAATAAAAGTTCCTTGACGTCTTCTATTAAATATGCGAGCCTGCTGCTTTGTTTCCTGGTCGCCTTCATATCTTACGTACAGTGTGCTCGTTATTACATTCACGTGAGTTTTCTGGTCAGCACGTCAAATTCAGGTGTCCCTGAAGATTACATCAAAAGGGCGGTGATTAAAGGGAGTAATTTATGGTCTTTGGGGATAAGGGATTATTACTTTGCGTTCCCACTTCTGCTGTGGATCACTGGCCCCATAGGCATGTTTGTTTGCTAATTGGGCATGATATTTTTTCTATATTTTTTGGACTTTACGGCGAATCCCATCCAGGCTTTTGGAATTAAGTCAACCTTTAAGCATTTACGATATTGGTCGTGGGATATAATCTAGCAGTAGATGAAAACATGTCATCTTATGCAGCCCAGTGGAATTGGGCGAATAATGTTCTTGCAGGAGAAAACTGGAGAGAAATCGTGTTTGTTAATGATTGTATGTCTTCATAACATTCAGAAGCCTATTATTTCTCTATTAGTAGGGTTGAAATCGCTCTTCTTTCCCATTTAAATTAACACTCATAATGGATGGTTGATGGCGAGAGTGCCAAATTAACATCTTTTTGGTATTTATTTATTTGCATAAACATTGAATTTGGATCATATCGCTTATTTGACAAGTATTTGGAAACTTGATTTTGGATCTAGTCTACCTTCATGGTCACCCTTGATATGTTAATTATGAAAGAGAATAATCTTTAATTCTAATATTTCAGTTTATTAACATTGCATGTAACATGATGGTGGACATGATGTAGGTATATGTCTATTCATCAATAATACAATGATGTAATATTTTGGTTTATTAACATTGCATGTAAGATGATGGTGGACATGATGTAGGTATATGTGTATTCATCAATAATACAATGATGTGTGATAAGGTTATTGATCACGATGAATATAATCTGAAATGTAACCAAGGGATTACTAAGAACGAATCTAAGAGATTGTTTATGCCCAAGGCTCATCGTAAGGACTCTCATGGTAAGGAGGGATAGTTTTGGAAAATATTGGATGCTCACATGGTGGTGGGTGACTCTACAATTCATCAACTATACTATAGGTAAGTGAAATGCTTGCATGTGGATTATGTGTAATACAACATAAAAATGTATTTCATACATGAGGTGGGCGAAGGCTATCCACCATGCAGCAGCCCAATCATTGGGAAGCTGCTGCATGGTGTATTAATTGAGCTGTTGCATGCCCATCCCATGCCATATACCATGCACCCTAAAACTTCGATCCCACATTTTATTTCACGGCGTGTTCACACATGACATGCATGGCATGATATTGCGTCGTCTGGTGATTCCTTCAAATGGCATCTCCACCTCCTCCATCAGCGATCAGGTTGACATGGACATTGTACATCTAAACCATTAACGCTGCAGGTACCTTCCTAAACCATTCCGCATCCATTTAAATTTGAAATTTAAACTAGGTGCGTTTCAATTCAAAATTTGAAATTTAAACTAGGCGCGCTTCATTCGAAAGACAAATGCAGGTTACCTCACAGGAATAGAAATCAAGAATGCTCTGCACTTCAGAGCCAGGAAACACCCATGAGAAAAGTTTTATGGCCCAATCTAGACAGCGTGTGCTGGCCTTCCCTCTGACATAGTAGGTTGCGCTTATGCAAGTCTTCATTTGAGCGAAGGAAGGAGCTCCAAGGATATCTTCTCCTCAAAATTCAGGAGTCATGGTTGCATCCAGCTAAGAATATCTGAGGGTTCTTTGATGCGAATTTGAGTATGGAAAACCGTGTAACGAAATTCATGGCACTTTGTTGAGCTCCACACTCTATTGGCTCTTCGACTCATAAATGAAAGAACGTTCATTCCCTTGCCTCGATGCGAAGCCATGTGCCAGTGCTGGGTTTTGTATATGCAAGTGAAAGAGATGCGCTCTGGAGAAATCTCTCAAAGCATCCCTAAGGTCTGTAACCAAACATTTCGAAGAAGCACATAGTAAATAATTACAAAAAAAACATGGTTGCAGCTCAATGGACGAATAGGTATATCATGGTCCTCTCCTCTCGTCTTGGTTTCACCGTCGTGTTCGACGTTCAAATCTCAGTGCAGTTTGTCAAACATGTCAGAGACGCTCAAAAAACGAGGACGAGAGTAAGTGGTTCTGTGGGATTTCATTGATGTACGAGAATCGAAACGCTTCAATGGTGAAGAAACGGACCGGTTTTGTCATCTGCTGCAATTAGACAAAACCCCAGTTGAAGAAGAAGAATTCGCTCCGAGTTAGGATTTCGTAATTGGTGTCATGAGAAGCCTGGAGGAAGGGATCAGCGCGACATGTTCCACTTTTTATGCCCCCAACTCGGAGGATAATTTGTCGGCCTCCGATATCTCTAGCAGCCAAAGCCTCGTTTCAGACTCGGGGATTGATCTGTGCTATCTCTTAGAGGCTTTGGATGATGATCTTGGCATTCCCTCAAGCCCCGTTCTGGACTTGAAGGACCAAGTCTGTCAATCTCCCAAGGAAATCTTGTCCGCCGAGGGTTTTCTGGAAAAATCGGATTTGAAATGCCTCAGTGAAAATTGGCACTTCAAGGACGAGTTTGAAAACTATCAACAGTATGCATTGTATGAAGATCCCTGCAATGCGAGCGAGATGCATGATTATATGAACATAGATTTATTTCACCCAGACATATTTTTTGATGGGGTATTTTCTGCGGCATGGCCATTCGAAACTGTTGGACGCTCGTAATCAACGCAATGGCTCATCGGGACTGTATAATCATGTACTTCGATCTTATGCAGAATAGATATGGTTGTAATATTGATGCTCCGAACAATTCAACGTTCAGAAAACTTTATTCTTTGAATCCATTGGTAAACTGTGCAGCACAAGTTTCGCCATTACAGAAGCACGCATATACTGATGGCGCATATACAGAAGCACACATATACGGAAGCGTGCATATACGGAAGGTGAATATACGGAAGAACGCATATAGGAAAGGGTGCATATATGGAAGCACACATATACGGAAGTTAGTGCATATACGGAAGGGCACATATACGGAAGCTGCGCATATATGGAAGCATGCATATACAGAAGCTGCACATATATGAAAGCGTGCATATACGGAAGGGCACATATATGAAAGGTGCATATACGGAAGCTGCGCATATACGGAAGCGTGCATATACGGAAGGTGCATATACAGAAGCGCGCATATACGGAAGGGTGCATATATGAAAGCACGCATATACGGAAGCTACTTCATATACGGAAGCTGCTGCATATACGGAAGTGCACATATATGGAAGCTAGTGCATATACGAAAGTGCGCATATACGGACGCACATATATACGGACGCTGTTGCATATACAGAAGTACGCATATATGGAAGTTGGTGCATATACGGAAGCGCGCATATACGGACGCGCGCATATACGGACGCTGCATATACGGATGACATGCGCATATATGAAAGCGTGCATATACGGAAGCTACGCATATACGGAAGCATGCATATATGGAAGCTACGCATATACGAAAGTTGCATATACGGAAGGGCACATATACGGAAGCGCACATATATGGAAGTTGCGCATATACGGAAGCGTGCATATACGGAAGGGCACATATACGGAAGTTGCGCATATACAGAAGCACGCATATATAGAAGGGTTCATATATGAAAGGTGCATATACCAAAGCTGCGCATATACGGAAGGGTGCATATATGGAAACGCGCATATACCGAAGCACGCATATATAGAAGCACGCATATACCGAAGCTGGTGCATATACGGAAGCTGGTACATATAGAGAAGCATGCATATATGGAAGCATGCATATACGGACGTGCGCATATATGGAATTGTGAATATACGGAAGGTGCGCACATATACGGAAGGGCACATATATGGAAGCATGCATATACGAAAGGGAACATATACTGATGACACATATACGGAAGCACGCATATACGAAATCTATGGATATATGAAAGCTGCGCATATACGGAAGGTGCATATACGGAAGGGCACATATACGGAAGTTGCGCATATATGGAAGCGTGCATATACGGAAGCTGCGCATATATGGAAGGTATACGAAAGGTGCATATACGGAAGCTGTGCATATACTGAAGGTGCATATATGGAAGCAAGGATATACGGAAGCGAGCATATACAGAATCTGCATATATGGAAGAGCGCATATACGGAAGGTGCATATACGGAAGCAARCATATACGGAAGCGATCATATACGGAAGGTGCATATACGGAAGARCGCATATACGGAAGGTGCATATGCAGAAGAGCACATATACGGAAGCGTGCATATACGGAAGCTGCGTCTATACGGAACATGCATATACGGAAGCGTGCATATACTGATGGCGCATATATAGAAGCACACATATATGGAAGCATGCATACACGGAAGGTGCATATACAGAAGCACGCATATACGGAAGGGTGCATATACGGAAGCGTGCATATACGGAAGCGTGCATACACGGAAGGTGCATATACAGAAGAACGCATATACGAAAGGGTGCATATACGGAAGCGCGCATATACAGAAGCGTGCATATACGGAAGGGCACATATACGGAAGGTGCATATACGGAAGCTGCGCATATATGGAAGCTGCGCATATACGGAAAAGTGCATATACGGAAGGTGGATATATGGAAGCGTGCATATATGGAAGGATGCATATACAAAAGCACACATATACGGAAGCTGTTGCATATACAGAAGCGAGCATATACGGAAGCTGCTGCATATACGGAAGCGCACATATACGGACGTGCGCATATACAGACGCTGCATATATGGATGAAGGGCGCATATACCGAAATGTGCATATGCGGAAGCTGCGCATATACGAAAGGTGCACATATACGAAAGGTGCATATACGGAAGTGTGCATATACGGAAGTTGCGCTTATACGAAAGCTGCATATACAGAAGCACGCATATACGGAAGCTGCGCATATACGGAAGCATGCATATACGGAAGGGCACATATATGGAAGCTGTGCATATACGGAAGCTGCGCATATACGGAAGCAGGCATATATGGAAGGGTGCATATATGGAAGGTGCATATACCGAAGCTGCGCATATACAGAAGGATGCATATACAGAAGCGCGCATATACTGAAGCATGCATATACAGAAGCGCGCATATACGGAAGCTCATGCATATACGGAAGCGCGCATATACGGACATGCGCATATACGGAAGTGTGAATATATGAAAGGTGCGCGCATATACAGAAGTGCACATCTACGGACGGTGCGCGCATATAAGGAGGCGCGCATATATGGAAGCGTGCATATATGGAAGGGCACATATACTAATGGCGCATATACGGAAGCATGCATATATGGAAGGGCACGTATACTGATGGCACATATATGGAAGGGCACATATACTGATGGTGCATATACGAAAGCGCGCATATACGAAAGCTATGCATATATGGAAGCTGTGCATATACGGAAGGTGCATATATGGAAGGGCACATATACGGAAGCTGTGCATATACGGAAGGTATACGAAAGGTGCATATACGGAAGCTGTGCATATATGGAAGCTGCATATACAGAAGGGCGCATATATGAAAGGTGCATATACGGAAGCGCGCATATATGGAAGTTGGTGCATATACCGAAGCGCGCATATACAAAAGCACGCATATACGAAAGCTGCGCATATACGGAAATGCGCATATATGGAAGCTGGTGCATATACGGAAGCTGGCATATACGGAAGCGTGCATATACGGAAGGTGCATATACGGAAGCATGAATATACAGAAGCGCACATATACAGAACCGTGCATATACGGAAGTTGCGCATATACAGAAGGTGCATATACGGAAGGGCGCATATATGAAAGGGTGCATATACGGAAGTTGGCGCATATATGGAAGCTGGATGATAAAGTGGAAACAAGATGAGCAGNCATATACGGAAGTTGCGCATATACAGAAGGTGCATATACGGAAGGGCGCATATATGAAAGGGTGCATATACGGAAGCTGGCGCATATATGGAAGCTGGATGATAAAGTGGAAACAAGATGAGCAGGAACATGCACTCACAGAAACACGTGTGTGTTTTCAGGAACAAACACATGTTCCCGATGTGACAGTTCTGACAAACCCCGAACCTCCACTCAACAAGCCACATAGGAACATTCCCAAGAACACATGCGTGTTCTCAGGAATGTGTGCACATTCTCAAGAATGTGTGCGTGTTCTCAAGAACATGTGCTCTTTCCTAAAAAACATGTGTACAAGAACATATGCATGTTTTTAAAAAAAATGGAACAAAAATAATATCCCCTCTTTAGGAACATGAGTGTGTTCCTAAAGTGTACACATGTTATTTTTATTTCAATGTTTTTTTAGAAACAAGAACGTCTGCACGTTCATGTTAACATGAAATATTTCTCTCTCTCTCTCTCTCTCTCTCTCTCTCTCTGTGTCCATGTTCCCCCTATCCCTACCTCCATCTATATTCCTCTCTCTCTCCAACTACTCTCTCCCTCTCTCACTCATTGTCTCCCCCCCTCTCTCTCCCTCTCCCTCTMTTTGTGCCCCCTCTTACCCTYGCTTTGTTTCTCCTTCTTCCCCTCTCTCTCTAMCCCATCRTTCCCMCCCTCTCTCTCCACCCCACWCWCTCTCTCTMTCTACCCMTCCMTCTCTCTCTTTCCATCTCTCTCTCAATCYTCCCTYYGCTTCTCTCTTTCTCCCTCCTTCCCTCTCTCCCTCTTTTTCCCTCCATTCACCACTTTCTCTCTCTTTCTCTCCCACTTTCTCTTACATTCCCTCACTTTCTCTCTCTCTTTCCCTCTTTCTCTTTACCTTTCTTCCTATCTCTCTTTAACTCCCTCTTCACCACCATCTCTCTCTCTCTCTCTCTCTCTCTCCTTATATACTATCCAGAGGGCCTAGTTCTAGAGGGAATAGTTCCACAGGTCATAGTTCGAGAGGGCGTAGTTCAATAGGTCACAGTTCCAAAGGGTGTAGTTCCACAGGGCATAGTTCTAGAGGTTACAATTCTAGAGGTCATAGTTCTAGAAGGCCTAGTTCTAGAGGACGTAGTTCCAGAGGTCATAGTTCGAGAGGGGATAGTTCTAGAGATCATAGTTGCAAAGGGCATAGTTATAGAGGGCGTAGTTCCAGAGGTCACAGTTCTAGAGGCATAGTTCCAGAGGGCATAGTTCCACGGGTCATAGTTCCAAAGGGCGTAGTTTCAGAGGACGTAGTTCCAGAGGGTGTAGTTCCACAAGTCATAGTTCCATAGGTCACAATTCCACAGGTCATAGTTCCAGAAGGCCTAGTTCTAGTGGGTGTAGTTCCATAGGTCATAGTTCCATAGGGCGTAGTTCCATAGGTCATAGTTCCAAAGGGCGTAGTTCTAGAGGGCGTAGTTCCAGAGGTCATAGTTCCAGAGGTGTAGTTCTAGAGGGTGTAGTTCCACTGATCATAGTTCCAGAGGGCATAGTTCCAGAGGGCGTAGTTCCAGAGGGCTTAGTTCCAGAGGTCATAGTTCTAGAGGAATAGTTCCAGAGGGCCTAGTTCCACAGGTCATAGTTCCAAAGGGCGTAGTTCCAGAGGGCATAGTTCCAAAGGTCATAGTTCCAGAGGGAATAGTTCCACAGGTCATAGTTCCACAAGTCACAATTCCACAGGTCATAGTTCTAGAGTTCCTAGTTCTAGAGGGCGTAGTTACACAGTTCATAGTTCAAGAGGACATAGTTCCACAAGTGATAGTTCCAGAGGGTGTAATTCCACAGGTCATAGTTCCATAGGTCACAATTTCACAAGTCATAGTCCCAGATGGCCTAGTTCTAGAGGCGTAGTTCCACAGGTCATAGTTCCAAAGGGCATAGTTCCAAAGGGCGTAGTTCTAGAGGTCACAGTTCCACAGGGCGTAGTTACACAAGTCATAGTTCCATAGGTCACAATTCCACAGGTCATAGTTCCAGAGGGCCTAGTTCTAGAGGGCATAGTTCCACAGGTCATAGTTCCCGAGGGTGTAGTTCCACAGGTCATAGTTCTAGAGGGTGTAGTTCCACAGGTCATACTTTCAGAGGGTGTAGTTCCACATGGCATAGTTCTAGAGGTCATAGTTCCAGAGGGCATAGTTCCAAAGGTCATAGTTTCAGAGGAGTAGTTCGAGAGGGCCTAGTTCCACAGGTTATAGTTCCAAAGGGTGTAGTTCCATAGGTCATACTTCCAAAGGGCATAGTTCCACAGGGGGTAGTTCTAGAGGTCACAATTCCACAGATCATAGTTATAGAGGGCCTAGTTCTAGAGGGAGTAGTTCCATAAGTCATTGTTCCAAAGGGTGTAGTTCCAAAGGGTGTAGTTCCAGAGGCCATAGATCCATAGGCGTAGTTCCAGAGAGCATAGTTCCATAGGTCATTTTCCGAAAGGGCATAGTTCCACATGGCATAGCTCTAGAGGTCATAGTTTCAGAGGGCGTAGTTCCAAAGGTCATAGTTCCAGAGGAGTAGTTCCAGAGCGCCTAGTTCCACAGGTCATAGTTCCAAAGGGCGTAGTTCTAGAGGTCATAGTTCCAAAGGGCATAGTTCCACAGGTCATAGTTCCACAGGTCACAATTCCACAGGTCATGGTTGCACAGGTCACAATTCCATAGGTCATAGTTTCAGAGGGCCTATTTCTAGAGGGCATAATTCCACAAGTCATATTTCTAGAGGGTGTAGTTTCACAAGTCATAGTTCCACAGGTCACAATTCCATGGGTCATAGTTCCATAGGGCCTAGTTCTAGAGGGCATAGTTGCATAGGTCATAGTTCCACAGGTCATAGTTCCAAAGTGTGTAGTTCAAAAGGGCGTAGTTCCAGAGGTCATAGTTCTATAGGCGTAGTTTCAGAGGGCATAGTTCCAAAGGGAATAGTTCCAAAGGGCATAGTTCCAGAGGGCATAGTTCCATAGATCATAGTTCAATAAGGGCGTAGTTCCACGGGTCACAATTCGACAGGTCATAGTTCGAGAGGGCCTAGTTATAGAGGGTGACCTGTGGAATTGTGACC
>JASDQU010103390.1:118522-135349 GCA_032191745.1 Picea mariana | reverse complement strand
CAACCTTTAGGACCAGGTATGGGCATTATGAATTTGTAGTGGTGCCTTTTGGACTGACCAATGCACCAACTGTCTTCATGTGCTTAATGAATGGCATATTCAAAAATGATTTGGACAAGTTTGTCATAGTATTCCTGGATGACATACTTATCTATTCTAAGTCTGGAGAGGAGCATGAACATCACTTGAGATTGGTATTGCAAGTACTGAGAGAACATTAGTTGTATGCCAAGTTGAGTAAGTGTTCTTTTTATCAAAAGCAGATCCATTACTTGGGACACATTATTTCAAAGCAGGGAATAGCAGTAGATTCATAGAAGATTGAAGCCATTAGAGGATGGCCAACACCCAAAAATGTGTTAGACGTCAAATCTTTTATGGGATTATCCGGCTACTACAGAAGGTTCATAGTAGGGTTCTCTAAGATTTCTCACCCCATCATCTCTTTGCAAAAGAAGGGAACTAAATTTGAACGGACACTCAAGTGTGAAAAGAATTTTAATCTGTTGAGGGAATTACTTACTAGTGCACCTGTGTTAAAGATTGTCCGCCCAAATGAAATTTTTGTGGTATGTATAGACGCTTCTAAGGAAGGACTTGGGGGAGTCCTCACGCAGAATGGACATGTCATTGGATATGAGTCCAGAAATATTAATGAACATGAGAGGAACTATGCCATGCATGACTTGGAACTTGCTACCATTGTTCACGCCTTGAGGATGTGGAGGCATTATCTCATGGGGAAGAAATTTGAATTAAGGATAGACCACGTTGGTCTGAAGTATATTTTCGAACAACCGACCTTGAATGCCAGACAAACAAGATGGCTGTAATTTTTAAGTGAATATGACTTCTATATCAAGCATATCAAGGGAAAGGAGAATAAATTTGTCGCTGCACTTAGTAGGAGAGTGCATCTCATGCATGCTACTGCAGTCAGTATGCATCAGTCAGACTTGAAGAGAAGAATTTTAGATGGTCTTCTTACAGATCAGCGTTACCTACAGGTAAAGGAAAACTTACAACAAGGAGATGTACAGTAGAAAATAAAGGAGTACAAGATAAAGGAAGATTAATTCCTCATGCATAAAAATAGAATCTATGTTCCTAGTTCTGGAGAACTGAGGAATTTGATACTGAAGGAAATGCATGATGTTCCTTATGTTGGACATCTCGGTTACTAGAAAACAATTAGAGAAGTAAGAAGCTAGTTCTTTTGGTCGAGAATGAAGAAGGATGTTGTTGATTACATCGCTCGATGTGTGGAATGTCAAAAGGTGAAGGCTGAGCATAGGCACCCAGCGGGTTTGATGCAGCCATTGCCAATTCCAGAGAAGAAATGGGAAGTGATCACCCTGGATTTCATCACAGGATTACCCAGAACAAATAAGAAACACGATTCAATCATGGTGTTGGTTGACAAATTAACAAAGGTTGCTCATTTTGTGCCTGTGAATACAACACATACAAGAGTTAATATTGCATAAATTTTCATGAAGGAAATTGCTAGGTTGCATGGGATACCTAGGACAATTGTCTCAGACATAGATACGAAGTTTACCTCCAATTTCTGGAGGGAATTGTTTAAATGATTTGGCACAAATCTAAAATTTATCACAGCATATCATCCCCAGACAGATGGGAAAACAGAGAGGTTCAATCGAATAATTGAATGCATGCTGAGAATGTATGTGATGGATAAGCCATCTAAGTGGGAAGACTACTTACACTTGGTTGAGTTTTCATATAACAATGGGTATCAAGCTTCATTGAAAATGAGCCCATTTGAAGCCTTGTATGGTAGGAAATGAAATACTCCAGTGAATTGGGACAACCCAGCAGATAGAGTGGTACTTGGGCCAGAGTTGCTCAAGGACATGGAAGACTAGGTGGTCAAGATTAAGCAGAATTTAAAGGAAGCTCAGGATAGACAAAAATTTTATGCAGACAAGAACATGATAGTTAGATAATTTAAAGTAGGGGAGCATGTACTTTTGAAAGTGAATCCCAAGAAAATCTCGTTGAAATTGGGTAGTTGTACAAAGCTGGTAACCAGATTATTTGGTCCATTCGAAATATTGGACAGAATAGGGTCGGTTGCATACATGCTTGCATTGCCTGCTTCCATGAATGTGCATAATGTATTTCATGTATCTTTACTAAAGAAATATGTACATGATCCTAACCATGCTATTGATTGGCATCTTATTCATGTAGAGATGGAGGGATAATTTCAGGTTCAACCAGTGCGGGTGTTGGACAAAAAAGTCAAAATGATTCGGAATCAAGTTATAGAACTAGTAAAAGTTCAGTGGACCTGCTACGGTCCTGAAAATTCTACCTGGAAGCATGAATACGCCATGCGAGTAGAGTACCCACAACTTTTTTGAATAAATTTGATATTTTGATCTATGTTTTGTATATGCACTGAGGACAGTGCCAAAATAAGGGGGAGGGGATGTAACACCCCAGGTTTTTGAACCCCCATTTTAAATAATGTATTGTTACAATGATGAGAGGCCAAAGTGGCCAAACAATTATTGAAGGGCCAGTATGCCCAAGAAATGTAATGTTTTGATCATTGATAATAATAAATACATTTTTTGGGACAAGATGAACAAGGACTAGAGTTATACGAGGCTATGATTCCACAAGAGAGGGAGCTTGAGGGACTAAGTGTTTATTCCTATTTTTTCTGATTACCCTTTTTGTCTAATGGAGGGGATCAGTTACGTGAACTTCTTGGGGAAGGCCAGGAGGTTCTTGTTTTCCCCACGAGGTTACTTAAACCTGCCTCTAGTCTGATGGGGGGGTGGACTGATGACTTGTTTGTTGTTTTCCCATTCCCTCACGCACTCCCATGCACCCCCCTGACTCATCCATTGATCCATCATCAACTACGTCTTGGCTTGGCAAAGGAAACAGAGCTGCTGAAGAACTTAGCCATAGGATAGTTGGTTGTAGTGGTCACTGGTGTGATCCAGTCGTGACCTAGGGACTGCATATCTAAAATGCATTGGCTCATGCCTTGCTTTGCTCACAACTGCGAGTCCTGAGAGTTCCAGCATTGAGATTCTGGACCAGCTATGCTGGAAGCCCTGGCAAGAAGGAGAAGGACTGCCTGAGGGACTGCATGGCAGAGAAGGGTGGAGGTCCATTCTCTCAGGTGGCACATGTTGGGTAGAAGAGAGTTGGGTGCTTGGATTGTTGTGGGTTTCAGGAAACCTGTGAGATCTTGAGAGATGACTGGTTTGGGAACCCAATTACACTCTGGAACCATCCTTGTGGATTCATAGCCCTGGCTCGGGGGTGACATTGTTGTTGGGATTTAGAGCAGCAATGTCTACGGTTGGGTGGAATGTCCTTGGTCTACAGCCAGTCGGTGTCATATTTCATAAAGATAAGTTCTCTCTATCATGATATTACTATCTGTGTATGAATGTATTCCGCTGTGTAGTTTAATTGTCATCTACATGTATATGAATGTATTTTCATTGTATATATTTAATTATCATTTAACATAATCTTTAGATCTTGCATGCTTGTTGGATATTGTTGTGCATGTCGTTAAATCTGTTATCTTATGCATCCTTAATAAATAAATAAGGTCAGCATGAGAAAGAAGTCCAAGGGCAGGCTTGCAGGTAGCATACCCAGTCTATGGGTGGCTGGGTATGTTACACATACTGTAAAGATGGAGCAATAACATCTGAGGTCCTATAAAATATAGTAACAAAGGGAACATAAGTGGATATAGTGCAAGAAATAGTTCACGAACACAAGGGACTCCAATGAAAATAAGTCAAGAAACTCCTCATGGAACCAACTCCTTTGGATCTACCAAATGAGAAAAAAGCAAGTAGAAGAGGAAGCAGAGGATGATGAGACAAGTGGAGGATGCTAGGGAACAATACCCTCTTGCTAAGCTCTCACTACAAAAAACATGATCATCTGAGAATTATAAATCACTATCTTTAATTGATGCCATGAGGAAAGGATCTCATCCCTCTCCACCTCTCACAAGGGGAAGGAAATCAAGGGGGGAATAAAGATAAATATAAGCTAAATCAAATATTATATTGGGTCATTAGTTAAGCCTAGGAACCTTGCCCAAGGGGGGGATAACTTTCTCAAATAATTAATTATGTACTGCAAATTTGTTTTGATTCTAGAATAGTTCTATAGGATCTATACCTATAGGCCTCTCTGTTATGCTTTTGAAATAGATAAAGTAGTTCAATATTTAGGTAGTCATTTTGAATTTTGGACATTTTATGAAACACCATCTTCCAAAAAATCTTTTTACAATTGTATTGCTATTTTGTATGGTATGGTCACAATTTGTTTTTAATAAACTTATTAATATTTTCTACTAAAAAAAAACATTGTATATGATTTAATGGTGGGATTGAATAATGTTTGAAGTTTAATGAATTAGAATGCAACTAATGTCTTCCAATTCTTGAAACCCTAGCATTCTGGGCATCCTTGATTTCTCCATGGACTCGATTGTTGGAGGGGATGGCTCCTCCTCCCTCCTCCTCCCCCACCTCCTACTTCTGAAGTCAATTCCTTCCGAGCTCTGGTCTCTTCATTGAATAGATATGTGAAAATACCTCCTTCGAGATTTGTTAAAAGGCTTAATGATATTTTGAAAGTTCCCCTTCCGCCTTCTAATGCCCATCAAATGGATATGAAACTAGTGAACTGGGTGTTGGTTGGACAATTCACCATTATTTGGCCCTCCCCTTGAGCTATGGAAATTTTGATCCAAAAGAATTGGATAGGAGTAATAAAGGGTAAGTTCTCTCATTACTTTTACGGTAGAGGTTTTTATGCTTTCTTTTTTGAAACTAATGAAGACAAGTATTTAATCTTTAGAAGTGACCCTTATTTTTATGGACCATAAGTGTTATATTTAAACAAATGGACCCCTTATTTTAATCTTGAAAATGATATCTCATAGGTCGTCCATGCTTGGGTTCATCTTCCTCATCTTTCACTTCATTGTTGGAATGATGATGTTCTACGAAGTACCCAGAATACTCTGGGTACATATATTGACAAAGTTGAGCCAAGAGACAACGTGTTTTCATGTGCTCGTATATGTCTAGAAGTTGATTCAGAAAAATATTAACGAGAAGTGATCAAACTTTCTATGAATGACTGAAAGCATATTCAACTTGTGGATTACAAACATCTTCCTTTTAAATGCAAACAATGCCATGAATATGGGCACTTTGCAAAAAATTGTCGTAAGAACTCAACCATGGAGCAAGGGCCTCGATAAAAAGATGATCAGTGGAAACAAGTTAGGAAGAAGAATCCCAAAAACAAGAAAACAAACAATGCAACATAGTCAAAGAGAGTACCCTCATCGGGCATCGTTATGCAGCCCTCTGGACCAAAGAAATTTTATGGATAGTAAGCCATGGCAGGCACATCTAAATATCTAGTAATTGGAACTAAAGGAAATTCTTTGAACAAACCTCAAGGAATGGCAGCACGTACAAATAAAAACTAAAATGAAATTCTTGTAGATGGAGACAATGTTCCTACCTAGTAAATAGTTGGAATTCCCATGTTTAATGCCAGATCTACTATAATCCCTCCAATTATGGAAGAGAATCCATATTGTGTTCCATCCCCTACAGTGGAAAGAAACATTCCCAACCAATACAAGGATTTCCCCAAATCCCCAAGTAAAGATCATTTCTCTAATAGTGGCGGTCCTAGCATGAGGAGGATGAGGGATCTAATGAGGATAACGAAGGTAAACCCCAAAAAAGTGTGGGTAGAAATCCACACAAAGAAGAAAGAGAGGTAATAGTTGAAAACAATAAAGAGTTAGGTTAGCATACTACTATGGATCAGATATACCCTAGACTCCCAAGAAACACAAGGACTCATAGTGGTACTATCTCACCCCAAGGTGGGACTCACAAACCCTCGGGTAAATGATGAATATTGTCTCATAGAATTGTAGGAGACTAGGAAGCAAATATAGATCTGAATCAGTAATAGGTTTCATCAAGACAAAAAATCCCACAGTTCTTCTGCTCCAGGAGAATAAGTTAGAGGGTGATGAATCCCTAAGTAAGTGCAAAAATTTCTAGAAACAAAGCGAAGCTCAAGTGATAAGTGCTAGAGGGCCCTCTTGTGGACTCTACACATTGTGGAATAACTCTATCTTCCATTCAATCACCAATCAACAAACCCAACATTGGCTTCTCACAAGTTTCAAACAACAACAATTCAAAGAGATTTATAATATTGTTAATGTGTATTTTCCTTCTCTTTATTCTGAAAAATTGGATTCTTGGGACTCTATTGGATTTAAGAGGGTCAAAATTATGAGAAAACAATATAGTTTCCAAGGATTTTAATACCACTCTCAATCAAGTAGAAAAAAAAGAGAATGAGTATAGTTAGAGACCCATTTAGGGAACATATGGAAAATTTGATTACTTCCTAGGACTTAGTAGATATTAAATCTATAAGGGGCAGATTCACCTGGACCAACAAGTGGATTGGTCCAGGACACATATCTAACAGACTTTATCGATTCCTCGTTCACAAATATTTTCTTGTAAGTGTTTTTATGGCTTCATTTAGAATTATTTCCTAGTCATCTTCGTATCACAAACCTATTCTTCTCCAACTCAAGGAAACTCTAAACTTTTGTTCCCTTCCATTCAATTTTAATTCTTTATGGCTTCAAAATTAGGATGCAAGGGATACAATATATAGAACATGGAGTACTTGGATAGTTGGATTGTCAGTGTACATATGGGAATAAAATCTCAAAGGCACTAAAAAATATCTTAAGGAGTGGGCCAAACTACATTACTTCCCCCATGAAGAGGAAATCCAAGAAAAATAAAGACAAGCTGGAAAGGATCCATGCTAGACTAGAACAAGAGCATGTCACCCATCAATTTCTATTATAGGAGAAGGAGACCTTCCACAATTATCATAAATCCCTTAGAGCTGAAGAAATGGAATGAAGACTTAAGTCACACAGTTTATGGCTAGTTGTGGGAGATAGAAACACAACTTTATTTCACAAACAAGTAATGGATCGATTATGGAAAAATAATGTAAAAGAGATCTCTACTCCCAATGGGGACTTCCATAAAAACTTTGAGGAAATAAAATCATCTTCTCTCACTCGTTTTGTTGATTTACCTTCTAAAACAGAGGGAGTCTATTCACGAGAAATAGTTGTCATGTTGGAGAACATCCCCTTCCTAATTTCCCTTAAAGAAAACTGCACACTCATGAAGGAAGTCACATAAGAAGAAATTCATAAGGCTATATGGGATCTTGCTCCAAACAAGGCCCCTAGGGTGGATGGTTTTACAATCCATTTCTATAGGGAATGTTGGAATACTATGAAATTTTATCTCATCAAGATGATTTAATATGTTCACAAGTATTTTTGGATGGGAGGTTCCACCAATTCTTCCTTTCTTGCACCTATCCACAAAGAAAAAAATCCTTCATATTTTTCCAAATTTAAGCCCATATCTATGTGCAATGCATCTTACAAAATTATTTCCAAGGTCATAGAAATCATGCTCAAGAAGCTCCTTCCTAAATTCATGTTTGAAAATCAAGGGGGGTTCATGGAAAAAAGACAGATAATGGACAATATCATATTGGTTATGTTATCACTGGATTTTTCGTTGTGCAAATCCCATCACAAGATTCCCAAATCTTGCATAACTATAGGAAATTATACCATTGTCACCTTAGTAAGAGATCCCCACGTTTTAGTGATGGAGGAGGTACACCACATGGGAGGCTTCCTTGGTGACCTCAAGGGATCAAAGTAGAAAGTATTGTAGCCAAGCCTACCACCCCCTCTCTTGATCACCTAAGTCAAAAGTCTATGTCTGTGAAATTGACGAGGTAAAAGATGTTTTGGGTACCTTCCTAGAACAAGAAAAAATTACAACCATATGTATGATGATTTCCAAGTACCATTATGAAAATTATACCTCAGAAGAAAATAGACAAATGAAATTTATTATGGCTGGTACAAAATTGTAGCAATACAACAATTTATAACATAAATTATAGTTTTGTAACAACAACAAGTAAACGAGATCATAATTGCATGAATTAACAAAGACAACTTAACACATATCCAATATATCAAGACCCAATCACTCCACACAATTTTTAATTATGTTATCTTGTTGTTAGAATGATGTATGCAACAAATTAGAGTGAATTAGATGGTTGTAGAAATCTTTTGCAACAACAACAATAAAATTAGTGAATTAGCTTATGTTATAGTTAGCAAAGTTAGTAAAAAGACTTGGAGAATAAGAATAGAGAGTTGTTTGATCACTTTCTTCATAAGTGAGCAAGTAGATTAGTTCCTTTAGGGCTATGGAGTCTTTTACAACAACAATACAATTGGTTTTGGAGAATGATAATAGCAAGATATAAGAGGTAGGGTTTCAAATCTAAGGTGCTAGCACATTAAGGCCTTAAATTTAAAGCTTTAAAGAGAAGGGTTGCTAGAGTGCAAGAACTTTTGGGCTCTACCAACCTTTTCTCCCTTCTTAAGTTCTTGAAGAAAATAATAATCAAGAGTCTAGAATCAAACTCCTAAAGTGCTAACACTTTAGGGATTTAGGAGTTTATCCTAGGTAGGATTTCCTTCACAAATTTATGGATGAAATCAATCTTATGAGATGAGGAAGCACTTTTGCTCCTCCCTTAGGGTTTAGCCAAGCAAGATATATTCAATATGAACAATTAAATTCACAATAAAGCACTGATAACATGAAATTGCAGAAATTTACTTACTTCACCAAGATAATGACAAGTGAAAACCCTAATTGCGGAAAATTCCTCCAAAATCAGCAAATAGACATCCAAACTTTTCCTCCAAGAGATGACACATGAGAAAAAGATCCAATAACCCCAAAGATAGAGAAAATTTTAGACCTCTCTCTCACTTGTTGAGGAAAGAATGATGAATAAAAGAGTCTTGGCTAGCCATATTTATATGGGAAATCCTAGCCATGAAAATAATCCAAACAAAAGTCATGTCTTTACACAAGAGGGTCGATTTCTCAATTTGCCTTTTGATTTTACAAAAAATTGAATTTTACACAAAATAAAACCCTAAGAGGGTGATGGCATGCCCCTTTCGGGTGACATTGAACTCTAGGAGATGAAGTCTAGGTTGAATGGGTGGAACATTTGGCGTCCAAAGGCCACATGTCACTCTCTTGCATGCTAAATTCCATTTCAAGTGCCTCCTCCATAAATCCACCAAGCGAATTCATCAAGCCCTAGTCCCCAGGTGATGTCAAGGGATAGAAGGGTGACGTCTAGGCCTCCAAAGGCCAACGTCTAGGTGGAAATGTGTGGGGTCTCATCCTCCATTCATACTAATATGCTTCCAAAGGCAACATCCTCCATCTGTTAGGGACCTAGCCCCCTAACCTATCATGTAGGTAGAATAATATATTTCCATGTAATAAAGGTCGATACTAGTTAATAAGGTCTATTTAATAAATATGAACAAGTCAATGTAAGAATACCTAATAGAAGATTATGCTTCTAGAAAGATATTCCTCTAGACTATTCTTTAGAAGATAGAATTAGTATAAATAAGAGTAGAAGGTATGAGAGGGTCTTGTCTTGAGAATTATTGTAATAGAGATCTACTCTGATGGAGGTTCCCCCCCCGAAGAGGCAAGTGAACATTGTTTCTTATCAATAAAGGTATTATTTTGGTGTTGTGGATCCATCTATTTTGTTGTTCTGTTTTTATTCTTTGCAGTATTTCTATTTTCCATTGTTGAATCCACTGTTATTCACTGCAATATTTATGCTTATCCTATTATAATAGATTCGGTACCTAACAAGTGGTATCATAGCACCATTCTTGGAAAAAACTATGGGTAAATTTTTTTATGGTTAGAGACGTATTCTGACATCTTAAAGATACAAAGATCTGTTGTTCAGTGCATAAAATCGTGGTTGGGGAAGCATATATGCAAGAACTACAAGTGGTACTTAAGCACACATTGTTGGCCACCCTTGTAACCCCACCCCTTCGAGTGGTAGCACATCAGAAAACACATGTATATGGATTGGCCTAGATATCTTGAATCCCTCCGTAGATAAACCAATTGACCGCCTTATTGCTATAGTGCCACCGAGAAAATCACTCGAGAAGATACTTTCTAGTACCTAGGTAATCGAGTAGTACCACTAAGGGTATGGTCTATCCTCCTTACTTGGTGCCCTGATATATTGGTCCGAGTAATATTGTTCAACCCTGCATGTATATTAGAGAGATATAGCACAAGGAAAACCCTTGTTTGTAGAAAACCTGGAAAAAAAAAACCCTAACCTTGGGACACAAACAACACAAAAAGGGAACCGACAATATTTTTCCTATTCAACATTTGGGTCTTTCGACAATTTTTTTTTCCTATTAAGAATTTGGTAATTCTGCCACTGTAGTATTATTAAGATCAGAGTATAACTATAGGAGTAAAAAAAAAGGTCTGGGTCCTTCCCGCCCCATTATTTGAGACCTGTCCCATTGAATTCTTCTCTTCACCCTGATCAAAGTGGTACCTATCATTTTCAACCTTTTTTTTCCTGTGGACATGACCCCTTCACAACACCCTTATTTGACACCTATATCATAGAATTCCTCTTTTCACACTAAACACCATCATATATATCAATTTTCACTCTTTTTCCGTGGTCCCACTTCACCTCTTTTGTTCCCATCCTTCACCCATGGCCAACACTTGCAACCAAGAATTCCTTCACCTGGAATATGAATCCAAACATCACAATGTAGACATCCAAAGACTGACCTCTGAAATTTCTTCCAACAATTCCCTCTTGGACACCTTCGAGGCCAAAGTTGCAGGAGAATTGGCATATGTTAAGGGTGAATTGTCCTCCCTCACCCAGTGGTTGAAATAGACCCTTGGCTCTCCCTCACTTGAACAACCTTCCCAATCTAAAGGTGAGAACTCTTCCCATAATATGGCCCTTCATTCCAATTCCCTTCCTTGTGACCCCTATCTTCCCCGAGTTGAAGTGAGCAAATTTGATGGATCCAATCCCACTGGTTGGGTCACTCAAATGGAACATTATTTCTCCTTGAATGGAATTACTGATGACCTAGCCAAAATTCATTATGGTGTCCTCTATTTGGATCCAAAATGTTGGAAATGGTGGCAATGGTGGAAATGGCTTAGAAAGACATGCCAGGGGTATGTTGCTTGGACTCTGTTTGTGGCAGAGTTGTATGACTGCTTTAACAATGAAACCCACTATATTGGTTGTTTTACAAAGTTGAAGAAATCTAGCACAATGGAAGACTTTATATCTTCCTTTGAACACTTGTCTTTCAAAATGGGGGGCGTTTCTGATGCCTTCTTCCAAGAATGTTTTATCAGTGGCCTCAAAGATGAAATTTGAGCCCAGGTCCTCATGGCTCGCCCTCACACTTTCTTGGAAGCTAGTCAATGTGCTAAGGAATCCCAACAAATTGTATCTTATTAGACTTGCAAACCTTCCTTTGTTCCTCACACTCAAACTACCAACCCTGCCCCTCCTCTGACTCCCCTCAAGATCCAGAAATTAACCCAGGCTGAAATGGCAGAACGTCAACTTAAGGGCCTTTGTTATAATTGTGATGACAAATATTTTCCAGGGCACAAGTGTAAGGAAAAAAAGTTGTTTATGGACATCTATGAGGATGTTTCTGAAGAAGAGCTCGAGACCCCCCCTGTGCCATAGTTACCCAAGCCAATTGATATTAATTTGTCCTATGACCAACCAGAAGTAGAACCAATCATTTCATTGAATGCTCTCACTGGATTCTTTGCTCCACAAACCCTCAAGCTCATTGCTTGCATTAAGAATCGAAAGGTCATCATCTTAATTGACACTAGAAACACTCATAATTTTGTTCATCGTCGTATTTCCCAAGAAACACATTACTATATAAATGCAGTCAACAACTTTCAAATCATGATTGCCAATGGAGGTTATGTGAAATGTGGGGGGCGTTGTGAAAATGTGTGTCTCCAAATTGGGAAGTACAAATCAAAATCTCATATGTTTTCTATTGACATGGGTGGTTTTGATATTGTGATCGATGTGGAATGGTTACGCACTCTTGGTCCCATCCTCATGGATTTTAAGGAATTAACAATGCAATTCCATCAGGAGGGACAACAATATAAATTCCAAGGAATCACAATAGGCTCCTATGAGATCATCAGTTCCCATCGAATCAAAAAGCTCCTAAAAAAAGGTCATTCTGACATTATTTCCCAACTCCATTCTATTCAAGCAATTGAGACACGTGTGGTGCATTATGACCTTCAATGTATCATCTCCAAACACCAAGTTGTTTTTTTCCCTCCCCAAGGACTTCCTCCTTCTCATGGTGTTCATGATCACTCCATTCCTCTCATCCTCGATAGTATTCCTCCCAATGTTCACCCTTATCGTCATCCCTTTTCCCAAAAGAATGAAATTGAGAAAATTGTTCAAGAATTGCTAGTCGTAGGTTATATCTGCCCTCGTACCAACCCCTATTCTTCCTCTGTGGTCATGGTACTAAAAAAAGAAGGTACTTGGCGCATGTGTCCATACTTTCACACCCTCAATAAACTCACCATCAAAGAAAAATTTCCCATTCCTATCATTGATGATATATTGGATGAATTAAGTTGTGCTCAGTACTTTACTAAACTTGATCTTCGTTCTGGCTACCACCATATACATATGCAATAGGAAGACATTCCTAAGAATGCTTTTCGCACTCATGAGGATCACTATGAATTCGTGTTCATGTCGTTTGGCCTGTGTAGTGCTACCTCCACTTTCCAAAGTCTCATGAACCATGTTTTTCATCCTTTTCTCTGTCATTTTGTCCTATTTTTCTTTGATTGTATTCTCATCTATAGTAAAACCTGGACAAAACATCTTACCCATGTGGATAAATTTCTCAGTCTAGTCTCTCAGTACCAACTTTTTCTCAAGAAATATAAATGTTCCTTTGGAGCTTCGTATGTGGAGTACTTGGGTCATATTGTCATAAAGGATGGTGTAAGGGTGGATCCTAAGAAAATTGAAGCTATGCAGGATTGGTTGTGCCCAAAAAATCTCAAGACCTTGCATGGTTTTCTAGGTTTAACAGGATATTATAGCAAGTTTATTAAGAATTATGAATGCAGCGCCTCTTACTACTCTCCTAAAAAATAATGCTTTCACTTGGACTCCAGCAACTGATCAATCATTCTAAGCATTGAAAGAATCCATGTGCACAAATCTTGTCTTATCCCTTCTGGACTTCACAAATGCTTTTGTCCTCGAATGTGATGCCTCTAGGAAAGGAATTGGAGCAGTACTCATGCAAGAGGGTAGGCCCTTGGCCTTCACTAGAAAACAACTCTCGGAGCAACATCTTGGCCAATCAATCTATGAAAAGGAAATGTTGGCTATTCTACATGTTGTGGATCTCTGACGTCCTTATCTATTGGGGAAACACTTCCAAATTAAAACAGACCATCGGAGCCTCAAGTATTTCCTATAACAGAGGATTTCATCCTAGGAGCAACACAAATGGGTGAACAAGATATTTGGCTATGATTATGAGATCATTTATAAGAAGGGAAAAGAAAATGTAGTGGCTGACACTCTGTCCAGAAAGTACGAAGAAGAAGGATCCCTTTTTTCCCTCTCCTTCATTGTGGCATATTGGCTCCAAGTTGTTCTCTAGGAATGGCTGCAAGACCCAAAAAATTATCGATTGATCCAACAATTGAAAGACAGTTCTCCAGTTTCTCTAGTGTACTCTTGGCATAATGAAGAGCTTTGTTACAAAGGCCAAATTTATTTAAGCCACTAGTCACAACTTAAATCCACGGTGCTTTCTAATCTTCATGCTTCACCCACAGTAGGGCATTCTGGGTTTACCAAAACCTATGAACGAGTTAAACGTTCTTTTTTTCTGGGATGGTATGAAACAAGACATCCTCACCTTTGTGGATGAATGTGATGTCTGTAAACACAACAAGGGAAGAACTGTCAAAGCTCTGGGCACACTACAACCACTTCTGATTCCACCAACTATTTGAAGGGACATTTCTATGAATTTCATTGTGGGCTTACTTAAATCTGGAAATAAGTCATTCATCATGGTGGTAGTTGATCTCCTTTCCAAATATGCTCATTTTTTAGCTCTTCAAAACCCATTCACATCATCCACAGTGGCTCAGATTTTCATGGATCATATTTTCAAGCTTCATGGCATGCCTCATTCTATTGTATCTAACTGAGATCCCAATTTCACCAGCAATTTTGGGCAAGAATTATTTAGGCTCAGGGCACACAATTACATCTCAGTACTTCTTATCACCCCCAGACTAATGGCCAATTTGAAGTTGTTAACAAGTTTTTGGAAACATATTTGAGGTGTTTTGCATCTAAGCGACAACATCATTGGGCTGAATGATTACCCCTAGTTGAATGGTGGTATAACACATCTTACCATTCTGCTACTTGCATGACTCCTTTTGAAGAAGTATATGGAAAAAATCCCTCGTCAGTCCTTTCCTACATACCAGGGGTCTCGAAGATTCAGGAGGTTGAAAAAAATCTTACAGTCTATACTGCAATTCTCCGTGCTCTCAAAGACAATTTGGTCATGGCTCATAATCGTATGAAACAACAAGCAGATAAAGGACGTTCAAAAGATCAATTTGTTGCATGAGACCAGGTGTTTCTTTGTCTACATCCTTACAACCAGAATTCACTCAAATTTTAACACTGTTAGAAGCTTTATCTCAAATTGTATCGTCCTTATACAATTCTCAAATGTGTGGGTCCAGTATACTATCAGTTAGCTCTGCCTATTCATTCTAATATTCATCCTATTTTTCATGTCTCATGTTTAAATAAGGTGATTGGAACTAAGTGCCAAACTCAAACCAATCTTCCTGAGTTGGATGATGAAGGTTCCATCAGGTTGCAGCCACAACCAGTCTTGGAATAGCATGACCGTCTCTGTTAGCGCACCATAAAGGAGGTGTTAGTGCAGTGGAAAGATACAACTCCAAAAGATGCCACCTGGGAGCCGGCCACTATTCTCCAAGAATTTCCTCATCTCAAGCCTTGAGGACAAGGTTATTCTTCAAGGTAGAGAGCATGTTAGGGACCTAACACCCTAACTTCTCATGTAGGTAGAATAATATATTTCCATGTAATAAAGGTCGATACTAGTTAATAAGGCCTATTTAATAAATATGAACAAGCCAATGTAAGAAGACCTAATAGAAGCTTATGCTTCTAGAAAGATCTTCCTCTAGAATGTTCTTTAGAAGATAGAATTAGTATAAATAAGATTAGAAGGTATCATAGGGTCTTTTCTTGAGAATAATTGTAATATAGATATTCTCTGCTGGATGTTTCCCCCTCGAAGAGGCAAGTGAACATTGTTTCCTTTCAATAAAGGTATTATTCTGGTGTTGTGGATCCATCTATTTTGTTGTTTCGTTGTTATTCTCTACAATATTTTTATTTTCCATTGTTGAATCCATCATTATTCACTGCAATATTTCTTATTATGCTATTATAATAGATCTGGTACCTAACACCATCTTTAAGGTGCAATGTTCTTCATCAAATGATGCCCTAGACATGGGGTCTAGCGCCCATGTTGTGGGAAAAGTCTTGCAAAAACCAACAAGTACACCCTCCAATGGTTCACAAGTCACCAATTGATCCGAATTTTATGAGCAGAATGAAATGAATACAGATTATTAAAATATTCTTAACACAAAATAACAGAGATACAGTAAAATGGTTTTCTATTCAATAAGGAAATAAGCTGAAACTGTAAAATGCAATGGAAAACAAGCTTGTTGGAATGGTGGCGGCTTATCTCTGAGAAGAGATGTGATGGTTGTGCTCATTCACAAGATGATTACAATGAGGCTTTGAAGGCCTTTTTACAATAAACAGGAATTCCAAAAACCCTAGACATCCAAAAACCTAACCCTAGGAGATGAAGCACCAAAAGTCAAGTGGGCCCCGTTTGGGTAAGTTAGTACATCAACTTCCCAGGGTCGTAACTTTTTCATACGATCTTCGTTTTAGGCGCATGATAGCCCGTTGGAAAGGTATCATCGAGGATATTCATTTTGGGGGTATCAATCATGCATTTGGCTATAATTGAGAATTTTTATCCCGAAAAACCTTCATTTAGGCCCTCAAAATGGCCCAGAAGTTAAAACTGCTAAAAATAGTAAATTGCCAAAATTGCCAGAAAATTGTTTTGAGCTAGTTGGAAAAGGTGGGTGGCCATTGATATCCACTTGGATCAACAATATCATGTCAACTAATTCATATCTAATACAATAACCACCCAAACATGTGCATCAAGCCACCCTTTTCAAATTAAACAAATTCTCAAAGACCTTATAAGTTTTGCCCAATTTAGGTACGGGAGGGATGTCATGGTGCCATATTGGGTAGGCCAATCCCCAAGTCAAGGGATGTCTCCCAAGAGAAACCTTTATAAGGAATGTAGTCAGTGTGTGGTGCATTTGTGAAAATACTTCTAGGCATGGGGTTCTTGACATACAAGGGTTTGTATTGTCTCATCAATGGGTGCCTTTGTAGAGGGTGTGTTGCACCTTCGTTTGCAATGCAACCTTTTTCCAAGCCCTTGCAATTTAATTTATTAAATTCCAAACATTGAGTACTATGTGCAATGGAAATTAAAGAGCAACACAATGCCACTTGAAGCTAGGAACT
>JASDQU010103390.1:71806-89447 GCA_032191745.1 Picea mariana | reverse complement strand
CTTTAAGTACATCATGTTTACACCTGCACCTGATTCAAGCATGCAATTATTCAAGAGATTATTATTAACTTTCAATGTCATGAATAATGGTGGGTTCTCATCATATTTCATCTTGAAATGATTAGCTTGCACCATTATAGGATGGTCCACATGTTCACTTGATATCTTGTAGAATCTCTCAAACCTGCTTCTCATTGAAGGAATCTTAATAATTTCCTTTAGAGGCACTATTATCTTGATCTTCGCCAAGACACTATAAAAAATCAATGTCCAAGTCAACATTGTTTGTCTTTGGAAAATTAGGGTTAGGAAGAAGTCTACTTATTGGTGGAGGAGGAATATTTTTTTGAGGAAGCTTAGGATCGGTTGGAGGGATTGGAGTTGCTCAATTTTTTCTTGTGTACACTTTTAACTCTTTCTTCTTAAGTTTCTCCCTTGACTCCTCATCTCAGTTGTTTATGACTTCCATCCTAGCCCTTCTAGTTGCTTCTCTCTTGCCTTCTTCATGTTGTTCAGGTGTAATGTTGGGGTGTGCTTGGGGAGACATGGAAAAAATGTGGTTCATGACACTTAAAGTATTCATTTGACTAGGTTCCCCAATGTTCATTGGGAATTCGTGTTCCCAATGTGCATCCCTACATCTAAAACACCAAGGAGACTCTTCTACAATTTTTGAGGGGGAAAGAGTGTTGGGAACCTTTTTCTCATTACGAGGTTTAAATCCTTGGCCAGGATTTTGAGGATGTCCTTTGAAAGGGGGATTAGGAGCTTGTTGTTGTTCCCTTTCCAAAATAGTTATTTTGTTCATCATCAAGGTATGAATTCTTTCTAGATCATTCATGGTATCTTCAATTCATGTCAATGCACCAATAACATCTTGGGTCGGTTCGACATTGTTCACTACCTTGGGTTTGATATTGGTTCTATCTCTCGGGGCATAAAAAGGTTCTACCTTGCATGATGAAAGATTGGACTCAATATTTGTATCATTTCATGGGCTTGTTGAATGGATTTTGGACCTTTGTCCTTGAGAAAGAATCCAAACTACTCTGGATAAGCCTTAATATAGAGGAAGAGAATATAATATCCTCTAGGATGAAGACTCTTAGGTATTCGTTGAAGCAAACTCTCAAATTTTACATGAAACTATTTAACAATCTCAGTTTCAAACTTCATGATCTTAGTAAGTTGTGTCAACAACATGTTTGGATATTCTTTGACACTCCACCTTTTGAGAAAGTTTTCCTCTAATTGATCCATGGTTTTAATTCTCTTATTAGGGAGACTATCATACCATATTCTAGCAGCGTCATGAAGAGTGACAGAGAAAATTTTCATCACCAAATATGAAGAGTCATATACTAGATTTAGTTGAAAGAAGGCCCAAAAATTAATCATATGCTCTTTACCATTGGTCACGTCATTGACAGAGAAATTACGCAGCCACTTCTCATACTTGGCGGGCATCTGTTAGGGGTAACCTGGGATGGATGACATTTCCAAATGATTAAAGAGTCTAGATATCCATTTCTTTTGAGTTTGAGCTTGATTCTAAGTCTGAGCTTGGGTCTGAGCCATTGTATTCAAAGGAAGGTTTCCACCAAACAATGATTATACTACATGAGAGTTATGGGGAATCCTTTTCTTGTAGGTCTTAGGAGGGTTAGTGTACCTCCTTGGAATTTATGGATTTTCTAGATGATCAATATTGGATCATCAAAGGAAAGTGAGGGAATCACCCTCAGTGGAGTTGCTAGGTGTTGACGATTCCAAAAGGCTCGTTCAATCAGGTAAGGGTAAACGCTCGATGGCAGGTCCCAATTATAATCACTCTCATTTTCTGTGGCGTTTCGAACCAATATATTGGCCTGGTTGCCAACTAAATATACTATCTAAATATGACTATAAGAATTGAATGTTCTTAGATGAATTAAAATATAAAAATAAACTAAATTGATGTTATATGTTAGCACCTAATTTGCATAAGTAAAAACATTTCTCACCTTCTCTAAAATTTTATTGAGTCAGTATTGTCTGTCTGAGTCGGTTTGTTTTGGTATGGTCTAGTCTATTCTAAACATTTACAAAATTTTGTAATGAGTCTCAAAAAGTGTATTCCATGAGTCACAGTCGGGTCAAAAATTCATTTTGTTCTATAAAAATCTTGGCTTCCCATCATCAGAGTTGCAAGTTTAAGTGTCATTACCTTTGTTGAAATTTTAAACATCCAGTAGTGAATTGTCGCTACCAGAAGTTCTTCATTAGGGTTAAAAGGATAATTAAAGGTTATAGTATTTCTACTGTACAAATGCCAAGTAATTCATGCAAAACTTAGTTAATGATTTGTTTAAAAGGTTATTATAAGTTTGTACATATGAAATACGATAGTTATGCGACCTGAGAAAGAGTCGACCACGTATTTTGTGCACACAACAGGTGAGAAATACAAATACCAAGTGAAAATATCAAGAGAACTGTCGACAATAAATTGACTTCCCAGGGTTTGATCGTTTGATGGAACCACAAAATTGTGTATCTGTTTGGCAAGTCCATTTGTCCAGTGAATTTTAATGCCATTAAATGAGATAAGCAGTTGTCGAGTTGAGTGAATTCTTAACATCAAAAGTAACCTTCTGTTCCAAAGCATTTGAAATATAGACAAGTTATTTTTGAGAACTCTATACCAAAAGTTGCTTAACAAAAGCCGAATCTTCCTTTAATAATGAGCTCAATGTGTGTTCACCTTAATTACAATAACATTGGGTGAATATGATATGGATGGATTGACAACCAAGAAAGTTACTTGGGAAATGCAAGGGTACTGAGATGGAATTGAAGATCAAAATATCTAGACTTTTTCTCATGCATTTAAGAACTAAAGCAATGATATTTACAGATTGCGCAGACATAAATGGGTTCACATGCCATATAAAGGAGGTACTAGAGTTGGGTAGAAATGAAATCAAAGAAACCAGGATAATTTGATAGACTTGAGAGAAGAAAATTTTGAATGTATGTCTTGGAAGAATGAAAGACATAAAAGAGAGTCTGATAAAAATTCAAGCTTGACAATTAGAACACTCTCCCTAAGGAAGCAATATAGTACAATCTGGAAAATGAAAAGAGATACCTTTTATAACGCATTGTTGGCATCAAATGAAGTATTCTATCCCAGACATTAAAGCTCAGTTTCACAAGCTACCCACCAGAGGTCAAATTGAACGCCCAATGTCCATAAAAACTAATATTTGCAGGAATGATCTTGATAATGACAAGATCACAAAAACCAAGTGAAGCAATCATTTTGGATACATGGCAAGAGCTGCATGGGTTGTGCATAACCCTTGATTCTTAATGTTATAACATGGAAGGGTTTACACAACATCAAGTTCAAAATGTAGTTTTGGTTTAAATATTTAGATTTGGTTGAATGTGTCTTTTACACACATAACCAAATCAGATGGCAGGGTATGATAAAATATCAACTACAGGTGGAAGCAAAGGATATGGAGCATTTTTTGTATACTACTCAAATTTTAGTAAAATCATCATAACGTTAGCACCGATCCAACATTTGTATAAAGAGGAACAACTATTAAAAAATTGGTAAAAATATTCAACAATTGATTTCCAATGCATTTTGGTAGATTACATATACATCAATCAAGTAATATGCACCATAGTCAACTTTAAAATATAGACAAGGTCTCTGGTTATTCACTATCCTCCACTTATATAAAAAATCAAATAGAGCAGACTCATATAATTGGAGATATTCAAGGACACCATTTGAAAGCTTCCAACTGCAAATTGTTGAGGGAATTGAAAACCTTACCTGTTGTGGAGGAGAGGATTATTTACTTCTAATGCCTCTTCAAGTATCAATCATTCACGTCAATTTCCAAGAAAAACAAAATGGGCACAATTTTCAAGCAAATAGTGATGAATATGCCAAATTCGAGACATGGGTTTTTCTTAGAACGAGACCAATTAGGTGCATATTGGGAAGACTCTTGAAATAATGAACAATTTGAGAGAGATTTACATTTAAAAAAAATGGTTCAACCCAGATTTTATGTTTGAGCCATTTTGAATTCAACCAATACCAAATGGAACGCCTAGTCAACGTGGAGGTGGCAGAGCATTTCAAGGATGAAGATCAATAGACAAGATTATTTCCAAATTCAAGGGAGTTTTACCCCAACAGTTCCTTATTTCTTGCAAAATCTGAGATTTATTCTATTTTGGAATTATGGATAGATTTGTTTCCAAAAAATAGTAAAAAATCATATGATTGTAATTTCTTCAAATAATTGAAACATAATATAGAGAATGGGGGGGGGGGTTCAGTTATGGGTTTTAGCAATTAATCTCAAAGCTTTATCTTTGTATTCAGAAATCCAATCTTATACATCTATGTTTCATTACTGAATATTCCTTTGAATTCAAAAATCAAATTGTGCCTTTCTTATATGTTCACCTCTGTTACTGCTTATTTGAATGTGATGACTGCTAGTGTAGAATATATTGATGGCCAATGTTTTACAAATTCTTGAGAGGTAAAGAATTTACTGTGATTTCTCGTATCTCATAAGTCTCATTCAAGTATCTTTGTTCTTAATTGGAAATTATTTTTGGTTAATGAATATTCAGTCTTGTGGATTTATTAATTGAACAAGTTGTGATATTGATATATTCACATTTGTGTTTCTCCCATTATTTCTTCTTTCACCTTTAATGCAAAATATATGATTATTGGGTTCACTTTCCTTCTTTTCATGGACATAGTGTATTAGTCTAAGAGTAATCTTTGAGTTGAAAATCCAAAACCCCAGTTAACATGATCCACCAATACACAAAAGTTATCATTGAGATGTGTTAGCGATGTTTCTCTTGTAGTCAAGAAACATATTCTAGTGCTAACATATTTTGGCGTTGTTTCCAACGAGAGGAGAAACGAATTATCTTCCTTGGGGATACAACAATTAATATATCTGATTCTTGATGGTGAACAATGTAATATATCCAAGGACGAGCCCTATTGTAATCATGTTTATGAATTGTAAATCACGTATTGTAGGCTGGTGAGTTGAGTATTGATAAGTTGGTAGGCTTATGTGTTTATTAGGCCGGGAGCCTAAGTGTTAGGGCCAGGAGCCTGATTTTGTATATGTAATTATGCAGATCATTAATATAATATATAAACATTGCTACGTGCAGACCGACCACGAACAAAGAGTGATGGGGGACTAAGCTTCCACAAGGTGGTAAGGGAAAAGGGGATGAAAGGTTGGAAAGAGAGGCTAAGTGTTGAGCCTAGGGGCTTAAGTCCTTGGGAATAATTATTTATTATTATTCCAAAAACTATGTGAAATGTATTCTTTTTTTTTATCCTAAGTTCCTATGAGGGGGAACGTGTGCAAAAGGGAACACATGATGATGGAGTGCATGCAACCTCATGGGCGACATGTGTTGACCCAGGCACATGCAATTTGACCCAAATATTGAGCCATGGAGGGAGTTGGTTCCCCATTCTATCGTCTGTCTGACTGAACCGATAAAGCTATGCATCTGAGTTATGTAAGCCTTTCGCAGCTCTAAAACCCAAAGCCGGTGTTATTTTCTTTAGAAATCGATACCACTGTGTCTGAACTATTGAGTCGGTGTTTGACCTCTACATGAATTGCTTGTCACGCATCCTTCAAACGAGTGTTACCTGAACCGTGTTGTGTTTTAGTGGCATGTTGTCGTTTCCTATTTTCACACCCTATTTTTCCTGTTGTTGTTGTCACCCGTGAGATAGCCAAAAGTTGTTGTTGTTGTTGTTATCCTAAACTTGCGGGAATTTAGTTAAAAACTGGTTGGAGAACCAGTTTGTCAGGCCCATGGTAGAAGAGGTAGGTTGTCAGGTCTGTGAGAAGCTATCTCCAGGAGAGAAATTCTGTTGGGAGTGGTTTTCTTCCAGGGAGAGTCCAACACCAACTACAGAGCTCTGAGAATTCACGATCTAGCCTGTTGCCAAGGCCCAGAGGGGAGGTGAAGCACTGATAGACTGTGCTTGTGAAGGTGTATACTCCTGGGCAGAACAGGCATGTGGGGAATGAGAGTCCATGAGTAGTGGGCGTAAGAAGACTCCTGGAGAGAATCCTTCTGGTTGCTCTGTGCAATTTTCCTGTAACCCTAGCCTAGTCTAGGATTCCCTACCTAGGGGTGGAGCTTAGTCCCAGCTCAGGGGTGACCCACTATTGAGCGTGATGAGCAGTGAGGTCTAAGGCTGGGAGGTTTGTGGAAGGTATGCATGTGGTTGGTGGAGTTACTACAGTTTCAAAGATAAGTATATGCATATGTCCTAATTTCAATTAAAATGCATGTCTGTGATGCTAGTAATATTATCATGTATTCCATTGCAGTTATGAATTACTGTTAACCCCATTACTTATTTATGTAGTAGTAGTCTTGTGATTTCTCTATGTTGTTCAGTTAAATCTGTTAATTAGATTTAATATGCATATATATATATATATAAGTATAAGTGTTATTCTGCGTGGTAGCATTGCCCAGAAAGTGGGTTGACGGCCGGGGATGTTACAATATGGTATCAAAGCCCAAGGTTTCGAGAGGAAATTGTGTCTAGAGGACTAATTTCGAACCTTAGGTTGTTTCTAAGTGCCAAGGGGTTACATTGGCCGTGTTACAAAGCTCAAAAGGAGTGATAGTAGAATAAAACCGCATTCGGTGTGGTATTTGACCACAGAGAGAGAGGGCACTCAACACTTTGGATGTTGGAGCCGAAGGATCTGTTCGGAAAGAAAGGAAACACCTTTACGACTGTTAGATCTGGAGAAGGTGTTGGGAGGATATTCGAGAAGCCTTTTGGGAGTTCGGCTGTCAGGAAAAGCAAGCTGCGCTGAGACACAAAACCCTGAAACCTGAAACTCCGAAGTCCTAAGAATATCTACACCATAGATCTAGGAAAAATATCTCGTATGTTGGATTGAGCATAAGAGAAGAGAGAAATTTCGAGAGTTCGGCTATCGAGAGAAGTGGGATGTGCTGGTGCACAAACTCCTGAAGCCCAAAATCATGAAATCCTGAAGAGCTAAAGTAGTGGGTCAAGTTGACGTCACTTGGATGGATGTGGACCCATGGGATCTGTGCCACGTGCGAGTGGGCCCCAAAGGAAAATTAGATGCAATAGGGTTAGGGGGCGTCACCTGAGGTAACGTGGACCTTCTTAAGTACACCGCATGTCACCACCGTGGTTGGTGATAGCTGTGTTGTGGGCCTGAAGGCTAGAAAGGTCAGAAGTTCGAAAGTCAGGAGTTGGAGAGGGAAGCAAGTGTGGGAGCCTACAAGTCCAAAACCTTGAAACCCGAAACCCCAAAGTCTCAATGAGAGAACCTTGACGATATAGCACTTGGTCACAAACCATGGTCATGTGGGGTTGGAAAACTAAGAGAAAGTGACTAAGGCCCGAGTTCACTACAGAGCCAAGTAGAGCTCGGAAAATTTTTGTAAACTAAATGTTTTCTTGAATCAAGTTGTTTATGAATGTTGTGGGATTTGTTAAGGAAAAATGACCTGACAAATTCCGGTTGTCTACACATTGTGTTTGCAGAATTTTAATGAGTGCCTGAACTATTTAGAGTTGCCATAGAGGGAAAAGAAATGGGGAAAGCACAAAATTCTTCCAGTTTAGAGAATGAAGCTAAAAGGATGGATGTTCATTTGGGAGTTCAAGGATCAAACTCTAATGGGTACGGAAAATAGATGGATAAAGAAGGGCACATGATGAAAATCATTGAAATATTATAGAAGGATTCCCAGGCTCGCTGAGTTGATAGTAGAAAGCTCATGAAAGCCAGAGATAAATAGGGAGAATTCAACTTGAAGTTGATACGAATCCTGGATAGGATCGAAAAGAATTTTTACAAGGAGAGTGACTCAAGCAAAACAGAGAGTCGGAGGACCCCTGAGAGGAAAAGAAGATCAAGTAGTGTTAGCAGACATCGTCGTCGCTCCCCAAAGCAATCCGGTAAGGAAGCACACAGTAGTTCAAGCCCATCTCCTATCAGAAAGCATAGGAGGTCTGGAGTAGATGAACTAAAGGGAGAGATGAACAAGATTAAGCCTCCTACATTTCATGGAGAATATAAGAAGGAGGAAGAGGCCAAAAAATGGTTGCTTGGTATGAGGAAATACTTCCAACTGCACAATCATTCCTCTCATGTAGAAGGAATAATTTTGATGTATCAACTGAAAGGAAAAGCATCCATGTAGTGGGATCAACTGGTGCAGGTGCCACACATTAGAGAGAAAGATATCACTTGGAAACAATTCAAGAGGTATTTCAAGAAGAAGTACTTGACTAAGAGATATTATGACATAAAGATGAAGGATTTCTTTGAACTCAAGCTAGGAAACATGACCATTGATGAATACGAACGAAGATTTTTGGAATTGCCGAAGTATGTGTCGTTCATCAAAGAGGAAACTGCCAATCTTCAAAGTTATTTGAGTGGACTGCCACCTTCCATTGGGGTCAATATCTAGTATGATGACCCCAAGACCATGGAAGAAACGATAAGAAGAGAAAAATGCTTATATGAAAAAAAAAAAGAGAAAAGCCTACCTTTCCAAAGGCTTGGGATGACCAGAAGAAGTTTAAGAAAGAGCAGAGACAGAAGGGAAACAAACTTCCTTTTTCAGAAATGGTCCTCAAGGACAGTCATCATTTAGAGAGCCAAGAATGGCCGATGTAGGAGAACAAAGGCCAAGATAGATGGTCCTTCAGTGTTGGGGCTGTCAGGGAAACCATAAGTACAGAGATTGTCCCCACAAAAATGGCAAAGTGAGAGTTGTCCATAATGTTCATCAAGCTGAAACAGTGGAGGACATGGGCAGTAGAATTCCAAGGATCTATGCAACCCTGGACAACAAGCAAGCTGAATTTCAATCACACATGATTGAAGTAGAAGGTATGACCAACAACCAACCATTTACTATTTTAATTGATTCAGGGGATCGACATAGTTATATAGATCCTAGAGTGGTGTAAAGTTTTCATTTGTCGAGGAGAAAACATGAAAATTCTTGGTTAGTGCAGCTGGCTATAGGAACCAAGAGGAAAGTCACTAAGTTGGTTAATTCCTATCCTGTGGACATGAATGGACTGAGCACAAAGGCTGAATTGAATGTTTTGCCTTTAGGTTCTTATGACTGTCTAATTGGGATGGACTGGTTGGACCAACACCATGCCATCTTGGACTGTCGTAACAAGGAATTCACTTGCCTGGATGAGGAAGAGAATTGGAAAAAAATCCAAGGAATTCCTAGAGTTATTGCTATTAGAGAAATCTCAGCGATGCCGCTAAAGAAGTGCTACAAAAAAGGTTGTCAATTATTTGTAGCCCATGTGGAGGAAGCATCTAGGGACGAAGTCTCAAATATTGGAGATCATGCGGTACTAAAAGAGTTTGAAGATGTATTTCAGGAGGTATCCAAACTGCCTCTGAAGAGAGATATTGATTTCTCTGTAAACTTGATTCCTGGAGCAGCTCTAGTGTCGAAATCTCCTTACAAAATGAGTACGCCAGAACTGAAAGAGTTGCAATTGCAGCTTGAAGAGCTTCTGAAGAAGGGGTACATACGCCCAAGTGTGTCACCTTGGGGAACCCTGGTTTTGTTCATGAAGAAGAAGGATGGAACGTTGAGGTTGTGTATTGATATTAGACAGTTAAACAAAGTAATTGTTAAGAACAAGTATCCTCTGTCGAGGATTGATGACATCTTCAATGAGTTGAAGGATGCGAAGATATTTTCGAAGATAGATCTCAAATCGGGATATCACCAGGTAAGGATAAAGGATGAAGACATTAGTAAGACCGCCTTTAGAACAAGGTATGGTCACTATGAATTCACAGTGGTGCCATTTGGGTTCTCAAATGCACCTGTTGTTTTTATGTGCTAGATGAATGGTGTATTCAGGGACTATCTAGACAAGTTTGTCATAGTCTTTTTGGATGACATTCTGGTGTATTCCAATTCAAAGGGAGAGCATGAGAAGCATACGAGGATGGTGTTGCAAGTTCTAAGAGAGCACCAACTGTATGCCAAGTTGAGAAAATGATCGTTTTATCAAGAGCAGATCCATTCCTTGGGCATATTATTTCGAAGGATGGGATAGTTGTAGACCCTGAGAAGATTGAGGCCATCAGATAAGGGTCAACACCAAAGAATGTGAGAGAAGTCAGATCCTTTATGGTTCTAGCTAGTTATTATAGAAGGTTTATTGCAGGGTTCTCAAGGATAGCTCACCCGATCACTTCCTTGCAAAGGAAGGAGAAGAAGTTTCAGTTGACAGAGGATTGTGAGAGAAGCTTCCATCAATTGAAGCAAATGTTAACCAGTGCTCCAATCTTGAGGATCGCAGATCCAAATGAAGACTTTGTGGTGTGCACAGATGCATGCAAAGAAGGATTGGGAGGAGTCCTCAATCAAAATGGATTCATAGTCTGTTATGAATCCAAAAAGTTGAAGGAGCATGAAAGGAACTATGCAACTCATGATTTGGATTTGGCATCCATAGTACACGCTCTAAAGAAATGGAGGCATTACCTCATGGGAAGGAGGTTCAAACTGAGAACAGACCATAACGGTCTGAAGTATTTGTGATTAGCCAACCTTGGACGCTAGACAGAGTAGCTGGTTGGAGTTTCTCTGTGAATATGATTTTGATATCAAGCATATAAAAGGGAAGGAAAACAAAGTGGTTGATGCACTCAATAGGAGAGTGCATGAATTACTTGCTACAACCATTAGCATGTATCAAACTAATACAAAGGGTAGAGTTTTGGAAGTTGCAAGTGCAGACTTGCAGTACAGGGAATTGGTAGCGAAGCTACAACAAGGTAAGATGCTACAAGGAGTGGAATATTATCAGCTTGGAACTGATGGAACACTTCTGTACAAGAATAGAATTTATGTACCTAATTTCCAGGACATGAAACTTATGATTTTATGTGAAATGAATAATGTGACTTATGAAGGGCACCCTAGATATCAGAAAATTGTGGCAGTAGTCAAGAGCCATTACTTTTGGCTAGGTATGAAGAAAGAGATTGCAGAATACATCACTAGATGTATGGAATTCCAAAAGGTTAAAGATGAGCATAGGCACCCAATAGGGTTGCTGCAACCTTTGCCCATTCCTGAGTGGAAGTGGGAAGTAGTGACAATGGATTTCATCATAGGATTTTCCAGAACAAGCAAGCAGGATGATTCAATCATGGTGGTGGTGAAAAAGCTTACAAAAGATACCCGTTTCATTCTGTTAAAGACTACTCACAAGGCAGCGGATGTTGTTGATATCTTTATGAAGGAAGTTGCACAATTGCATGAAATTCCCAAGACAATTATGTCTAACAGAGACCCAAAATTCACCTCGAAATTATGGAAAGGGTTATTCAAAGGGTTCAAAACGAATCTGAACTTCAATACAACATATCATCCTGAGTCTGATGGATAGACAGAGAGGGTGAACAGAGTAATAGAAATAACGCTAAGGATGTTTCTGATGGACAAACCATCGAAATGGGAAGACTACCTGTACTTGGTAGAATTCACCTACAACAATGGGTATCAATCATCATTGAAAATGATCCCATTTGAAGCACTTTATGGCAGAAAGTGAAATAGTCCAGTAAGCTAGGATAATCCAGCTGATAGGGCAGTAGTTGGGCCAGAATTTCTCAATGAAATGGAAGAACAAATGCTAAAAATTAAGCAGAATTTGAAAGCTGCCCAAGACAGGAAGAAAAGTTATGTTGATAAGAACATAACCCATAGAGAGTTTAAAGTGGGTGACCATGTTTTCCTGAAAGTAAAAGCTAATAGAAGTTCTATGAATCTGGGAAACTACACCAAGTTGGCAACCAGATTTTGTGGGCCATTTGAAATCCTAGAAAGGATTGGGCCAGTTGCATATATTCTTGCATTACATGTATCCATGATTGTACATAATGTGTTTCATGTTTCATTTCTTAAGAAATATATACCTGATGCTAATCATGTAATCGTTTGGAATGTGATTCAGGTGGAGCAAGAAGGTGTCCTCCAAGTGCATCATGTGCACATATTGGACCGGAAAAGAAAACAGCTCCAGAATCGATCCATAGGGCTTGTAAAAGTCCAATGGACCTGGTATGGTCCTGAAGATGTGACTTGGGAACATGAGGATGCTATGCGGGTAGAATACCCGCATCTTTTTGAAGATTTTGAAAATCTTGTTGATGTTTTGTAAAGAGTTGCACTGAGAACAGTGAAAACATAAGGGGAGGGGATTGTAATATCCCCAAGGACGAGCCATGTTGCAATCATGTTTATGAATTGTAAATCACATATTGTAGGCTAGTGAGCCGAGTATTGATAAGCTGGTAGGCTTATGTGTTTATTAGGCTGGGAGCCAAGTGTTAGGGCTAGGAGCCTGATTTTGTATATGTAATTTTGCAGATCATTAATATAATATATAAACATCATTGCATGTAGACCGACCATGAAGAAAGAGTGATGGGGGACTAAGCTTCCACAAGGTGGGTAAGGGAAAAGGGGATGAAAGGTTGGAAAGAGAGTCTAAGTGTTGAGCCTAGGGGCTTAAGTCCTTGGGAATAATAATTTATTATTATTCCAAAAACTATGTGAAATGTATGTTTTTTTTTTATCTTAAGTTCCTAGGAGGGGGAACGTGCGCAAAAGGGAACGCATGCTGATGGAGCACATGCAACCTCATGGGCGACATGTGTCAGCCCAGGCACATACAATTTAACCCAAAGATTGAGTCATGGAGGGGGTTGGTTCCCGATTCTGTTGTCTGTCTGAATGAACCAAGAAAGCTCTGTGTCTGAGTTCTGTAAGCCTTCCGTAACTCTGAAACCTGAAGTCGGTGTTATTTTCTTGAGAAACCAATATCACTGTGTCTGAACTGTTGAGTCGGTGTTCGACCTCTATGTGAATTTCTTGTCATGCATCATGCAAATGAGTGTTACCTGAACCGTGTTATGTTTTAGTGGCATGTTGTCATTTCCTGTTTGCACACCCAGTTTTTCCTGTTGTTGTTGTCACCCGTGAGATAGCCAAAATTTGTTGTTGTTGTTGTTGTTATCCTGAAATTGCGGGAATTGAGTTTAAAACTGGTTGGAGAACTGGGTTGTAAGGCCCGTGTTAGAAGAGACAGGGTTTCAAGCCTGTGAGAAGCTCTCTCCAGGAGAGAGAGTCTGTTGGGAGTGGTTTTCTTCCAAGGAGAGTCCAACACCAGCTACAGAGCTCTAAGAATTCCTGATCTGGCCTGTTGTCGAGGCCTAGAGGGGAGGTGAAGCACCGATGGACTGTGCTTATGAAGGTGTATACTCTCGGGCGAAACATGCATGTGGGGAATGAGAGTCTGTGAGTAGTGGGCGTAAGAAGTCTCCTGGAAAGAATCCTTTAGGTTGCTCTGTGCAGTTTTTCTATAACCCCAGCCTAGTCTAGGATTCCCTGCTAGGGGGTGGAGCTTAGTCCCAGCTCGGGGGTGACACTGTTGAGAATGATGAGCAATGAGGTCTAAGGCTAGGAGGTTCGTGGAAGTCTTCATGTGGTTGGTGGAGTTACTACAGTTTCAAATATAAGTATATACATGTGTCTTAATTTCAATTAAAATGCATGTTTGTGATGCTAGTAATATTATCATGTATTCCGTTGCAGTTCTGAATTATTGTTAATTCCATTACTTATGTATGTAGCAGTAGTCTTGTGATTACTCTGCATTGTTCAGTTAAATATGTTAATTAGATTTAATATGCATTATATATATAGTGTTATTCTGCGTAGTAGTGTTGCCCGACAAGTGGGTTGATGGACGGGGATGTTACAAACAAGGATCAACATTGAAAATTGACTACATATTATTCACTTGGCCACTCCATGATTGAATAATCCACTAGCGACACCACTGGCTCAGAATGTCAAAATCATCTAATACTCGTATGGATGTTATGATAGATGCGAGGTTTTCACCTTTTGATTTTTAAGTTGTTTATGGATTTCCAAATGCTATACCTATTATGGATGAGTGGGGAGATTTCCTTCCCATATTTAAAGGAAGAAAAGATGACAATCCTGCAGAACATTTGCTTGATTTTCATGAATTTATGCATCAATTGGGTATTGTGCACGAAGATGTATTGATGAAAATGTCTATGTATTCCTTGGAAGGAGAATCTCATGAATGGTACATATCCTTGCATCCTTCTAGAATTTCATACAACATTTCATAGTCATTTTAAGATATATTTTCCTAAAGAGCTTATTTTTTAGCATTGTTGTGAAGAATTTGAATTGTATGTTCAACAAATAGTGGTTTGTTCTTCCAGTAGTGAGAAAGAGAAAGAATTTTATGAAGAGGATGTTAGTTCTAGTCAGATTCATGAAGATTGTATTAGTAATGAATAATTTACTGTTGAAGAAATGAAGGAAGAATCCATCACTCATGAAGCTTTTTCTAGTTCTTCTATCCAAGAGGAATATTTGCAGGATGATTATGATGATAGAGATAATGATAGAAATGTTATAGATACATTTGGCATTAATTCAGATGTTTCTAATAGATTTTTCTATGATGAAATTGTTGTTCAAAGTTTTTATGAAGATTAGGTTGTCCATGAGAAACCATTATTTCAATAATATCATGAAGCAAAGGTTTTTGAATTTCAAGATTCAAGAATTTTTAAAGATAAGCTTGTATATGATAGTTATGAATCTGATTATTTAGAAGACAGTGAGCCAATATTTTATGAGGATTAGATTTCTACATCATCACACATAGTTTTTTTCAGCAATGATTGTATGTATGATGATTATGAAGCAAAGTCTAGAGAATGAAGTGTTGAAGATGATGATGAGTTACAAGAAAAGTCAGCAATATTTTCTTTATAACCTATCCATTTGAAACAACCTCATGAAAACAAAAATCTAATATGTGACAGATATGATCCAGAGTTTGAGAAAAACAATGAAGAATTTGAAGTCTACATGGATATTTTGGTTAGCCCGAATCTTGTATCACATCTGCATAATGAATATCAGTCCCAACTAAATTTTAAGTTACATCCTTTTATTTCAATGTTTATTCCAATATTTCAAGACAGGTTAGGAGTTGATTTATTCAATCAATTGCTTGAAAGAATAATTGTTGTTGGAAAAGTGGATGCATAATCAATCACATATGAATCTTTCCATAATTCTCCTATCCAAGAAGAAAGTTCGTATGATGATTTTGTTGCTCTTGATTGTTTTAAAGTATATGATATTAGTGGGATGTTTCAAGAAGAGCAAGAAAGTCATTTTTTTATTAATAAAAAATATTTCATGAAACATCAACCTTGTCTTTTATATTAGTTGGAAATTGTTTATCAGTTTCAAGACCCAGTGACGATTTGGATGGAGTCATCTTTTTCGAAGTTTTAAAGTATTGCATCTTTCAACATGCTAATAATTTGAAATAGTAAGTATAAGTTTCCCATGAAATTCTTGTTGCAAATGTCATATTATTTTTGCACTTTCTCACACAATTGCAAACAAGATAATCATTTCATGAGTCAAATTCTTACTTGGTTGCATTGCAAGTTTTCTTATACATGATCAAGTTGGATTCATTTGATTAGAGCAGGAGGTGTGATGAATAAGATCGCTATCCAAGAATTTGGTTTTCATCTTGAATTGGTGTGCATTATATTAGATGAATAATGACTCCATATCCCAATGGAGAAGTATTGGTGTAGGTTAAAGTCATTTTCTCTTCAGATTTATGGTTTGGTTTTCAGTTTCCTTCAACTAGCATGAGCCATTTTAGTTTGCAGGAATGGTTTCAAAGCAGGATTAAAGAATAAGAATGATTAAAGGAACGGGGTCTGCAAGTTCATGGTGCCTTGCAGGGAGGACACCATCCCCATTTGGAGCCAGGTGTTAGCACCTGATTTGGAGAAATAAATTTTTTTCTCACCTTCTCCAAAATTTTATTGGGTCAGTATTGTGTTTTAGATTCAATTTGTTTTGGTCTGGTCTAGTCTATTGTCAACATTTACAGAAGTCTATAAAGAGTATTAAAAAGTGACTTCCATGAGTCATAGTTAGGTCAAAAATTCTTTTTTTTGTATAAAACTCTTGGCTTCCCAGCAGCAGAGTTGCAAGTTTAAGAGTCATTACCTTTGTTGAAATTTTTAACATCTAGTAGAGAATTGTCACTACCAAAAGTTCTTCATTAGGTTTAAAAGGATAATTAAAGATGATAGTATTTATGTTGTATGAATGCCAAGTAAGTCATGTAAACCTTAGTTGATGATTTGTTTAAAAGGTTATTATAATTTTGTACATCTAAAATTTGATAGTTATGTGCCCTAAGGAAGAGTTGACCAAGTCTTTTGTGCACACGATAGGTGAGAACTACAAACACCAAGTGAGAGTATCAAGAGCACTATCAACAATCAATTGACTTCCATGGTTTGATCGTTTGATGGAACAACGAAATTGTGTATATGTTTGGCATGCCCATTTGTCCGGTGAGTTTGAATACCATTAGAGGAGATAAGCAGTTGGCGAGTTGAGTGAATTCTTAACATCAAAAGAATCCTTTTGTTCCAAATCATTTGAAATCTATACCACAAGTTCTTTGTGAGAACTCTATACCAAAATTTTCTTAACAAAAGTTGAATCTGCCTTTAATAATGAGCTTGTGTGTTCACCTTAATACAATAATATTGGGCAAATCCGATTTGGATGGATTGAAAATCACGCATGTTACTTTGGAAATGCAAGGGTAGTGAGATGGAATTGAAGATCAAAATACCCAGACTTTGTCTCATGCATTTGAGAACTGAAGCACTGATATTTACAGATTATGTAGACTTAAATGAGTTCATATGCCATATAAAGGAAGTACTAGATTTGGGTAGAAATGGAATCAAAATAGCCAGGCTAATTTGATAGAATTGAGAGAAGAAATTTGTGAATGGAGTATTTCTTGGAAGAATGATGAACATATAAGAGGATCTAATAAAAATTCAAGCCTGAAAATTAGAAAACTCTCCCTGACGAAGAAATATAGTACAATCTAGAAAATGCAAAGAGTTACCTTTCCTAACACATTGTTGGCATCAAATGAAGTTTTCTATCCCAAACATTAAAGCTCAGTTTCACAAGCTTCCCACCATAGATCAAATTGACTTCCTAATGTCCATAAAAACTAGTATTTGCAGGAAGGAGCTTGATAATGATAAGATCACAAAAACCAAGTGAAGAAATCATTTTGGATACATGGAAAGAGATGCATGGGTTGTGAAAAACTCTTGTTTCTTACTGTTATAAGATGGAAGGGTTTACACAACATCACATTCAAAATGTAGTTTTGGTTTAAATATTTAGATTTGGTTGAATGCATCCTTTACACACATAACCAAATCAGATGACAGGGCATGATAGAATATCAACTACAGGTGGAAACAAATGTTGGAAGATTGGTTGTTGTCATTGATGTCAACCCTAGTCATGGGTTTTGGACCGCAAGATTGATAAAGGTATTTGGACATGAAGGAAAATGCACATGCATATACAA
>JASDQU010103390.1:54611-65525 GCA_032191745.1 Picea mariana | reverse complement strand
TAGCACTTGGTCACAAACCATGGTCACGTGAGGTTGGAAAACTAAGAGAAAGGGACTAAGGCCCGAGTTCACTACAGAGCCAAGAAGAGCTCAGAAAATTATTGGAAACTGAATGTTTTCTTGAATCAAGTTGTTTATGAATGTTGTGGGATTTGTTAAGGAACAATGACCTGAAAAATTATGGTTGTATGCACGTTGTGTTTACAGAAGTTTAACAAGTGCCTGAACTATTTAGAGTTGCCACAGAGGGAAAAGAAATGGGGAAAGCACAGAATTCTTCCAGTTTAGAGAATGAAGCTAAAGGGATGGATGTTCATTTGGGAGTTCAAGGATCGAACTCCAATGGGTATGGAAAATAGATGGATAAAGAAGGGCACATGATGAAAATCATTTAGATATTACAGAAGGATTTCCAGTCTCACTGAGCTGATAGCAGAAAGATCATGAAAGCCAGGGATCAATAGGGAGAATTCAACTTGAAGTTGATACAGAGCCTGGATAGGATCGAAAAGAATTTGTACAAGGAGAGTGACTCAAGAAAAACAGAGAGTCGCAGGACCCCTGAGAGGAAAAGAAGATCAGGTAGTGTTAGCAGACATCGTCGTCGCTACCCAAAGCAATCTGGTAAGGAAGGACATGGTAGTTCAAGCCCATCTCCTATCAGAAAGCATAGGAGGTCTAGAGTAGATGAACTGAAGGGAGAGATGAACAAGATTAAGCCTCCTACATTTGATGGAGAATATAAGAAGGAGGAAGAGGTCAAAACATGGTTTCTTGGTATGAGGAAATACTTCCAACTACATAATTATTTATCTCGTGTAGAAGAAATAATTGTGATGTATCAACTGAAAGGAAAAGCATCCATGTAGTGGGATCAATTGGTGCAGGTGAAACACATTAGAGAGAAAGATATCACTTGGAAAGAATTCAAGAGGTATTTCGAGAAGAAGTACTTGACTAAGAGATATTATGACATAAAGATGAAGGATTTATTTGAACTCAAGCTAGGCAGCATGACCATTGATGAATATGAACGAAGATTTTTGGAATTGCTGAAGTATGTGTCGTTCATCAAAGAGGAAACTGTCAAGATTCAAAGGTATTTGAGTGGACTGCCACCTTCCATTGGGGACAAGTTCTAGTATGATGACCCCAATACCATGGAAGAAATGATAAGAAGATCGAAATGCTTATATGAACAAAAAAGAGAAAATCCTACCTTTCAGAAGGCTTGGGATGACCAGAAGAAGTTTAAGAAAGAGCAGAGACAGAAGGGAAACAAACCTCCCTTTTTCAGAAATAGTCCCCAAGGACAGTCATCATTTAGAGAGCCGATAATGGACAACATAGGAGAACAAAGGCCAAGACAGACCCTCATTCAATTTTGGGGTTGTCAGGGAAACCATAAGTATAGAGATTGTTCCCACAAAAATGGCAAAGTGAGAGTTGTCCATAATGTTCAGCAAGCTGAAACAGTGGAGGACATGGGTAGTAGAATTCCAAGGATCTATGCATCCCTGGACAACAAGCAAGCTTGATTTCAATCACACATGATTGAAGTAGAAGGTATGATCAACAACCAACCATTTACTATTTTAATTGATTCAGGGGCTAGACATAGTTATATAGATCCTAGAGTGGTGTAAAGTTTTCATTTTTCGAGGAGAAAACATGAAAATTCTTGGTTAGTGCAGCTGACTACAGGAACCAAGAGGAAAGTCACTGAGTTGGTTAAGTCCTATCCTGTGGACATGAATGGACTGAGCACAAAGGATGAATTGAATGTTTTTCCTTTAGGTTTTTATGACTGTCTAATTGGGATGGACTGGCTGGACCAACACCATGCCATCTTGGACTGTCGTAACAAGGAATTCACTTGCCTGGATGAGGAAGAGAATCGGAAAACAATCCAAGGAATTCCCAGAGTTGTTGCTATTAGAGAAATCTCAGCGATGCAGCTGAAGAAGTGCTACAAAAAAGGTTGTCAATTATTTGCAGCCCATGTGGAGGAAGAATCTAGGTATGAAGTCTCAAATATTGGAGATCATGCGGTACTAAAAGAGTTTGAAGATGTATTTCAGGAGGTATCCGGACTACCTCTGAAGAGAGATATTGATTTCTCTGTAAACTTGATTCCTGGAGCAGCTCCAGTGTTGAAATCTCCTTACAGAATTAGTACGCTAGAGCTGAAAGAGTTGCAATTGCAGCTTGAAGAGCTTCTAAAGAAGGGGTACATATGCCCAAGTATGTCACCTTGGGGAGCCCTGGTTCTGTTCATGAAGAAGAAGGATAGAACGTTGAGGTTGTGTATTGATTTCAAACAGTTAAACAAAGTAATTGTTAAGAACAAGTATCCTCTGTTGAGGATTGATGACCTCTTCGATCAGTTGAAGGATGCGAAGATATTTTCAAAGATAGATCTCAAATCAGGATATCACCAGGTAAGGATAAAGGATGAAGACATCGGAAAGACCACCTTTAGAACAAGGTATGGTCACTATGAATTCACAGTGGTTCCATTTGGGTTCTCAAAGGCACCCATTGTTTTTATGTGATTGATGAATGGTGTATTCAGGGACTATCTAAACAAGTTTGTCATAGTCTTTTTGGACGACATTTTGGTGTATTCTAATTTGAAGGGAGAGCATGAGTAGCATATGAGGATGGTGTTGCAGGTGTTAAGAGAGAACCAAATATATTCCAAGTTGAGAAAATGCTTGTTTTATCAGGAGCAGATCCATTACTTGGGGCATATTATTTCGAAGGATGGGATAGTTGTAGACCCTAAGAAGATTGAGGACATCAGAGAAGGGTCAACACCAAAGAATGTGATAGAAGTAAGATCCTTTATGGGTCTAGCTAGTTATTACAGAAGGTTTATCGCAGGGTTCTCAAGGATATCTCACCCAATCACTTCCTTGCAAAGGAAGGAGAAGAAGTTTCAGTTGACAGAGGATTGTGAGACAAGCTTCCAGCAATTGAAGCAAATGTTAACCAGTGCTCCAATCCTAAGGATCGCAAATCCAAATGAAGACTTTGTGGTGTGCACAGATACATGCAAAGAAGGACTGGGAGGAGTCCTCAGTCAGAATGGATTAGTAGTCTGTTATGAATCCAGAAAGTTGAAGGAGAATGAAAGGAACTATGCAACTCATGATTTGGATTTGACAGCCATAGTACATGCTCTAAATAAATGGAGGCATTACCTCATTGGAAGGAGATTCGAACTGAGAATACACCATAACAGTCTGAAGTATTTGTTTGATCAACCAACCTTGGACGCTATACAGAGTAGGTGGTTGGAGTTTCTCTGTGAATATGATTTTGATATCAAGCATGTCAAAGGGAAGGAAAACAAAGTGGTTGATGCACTCAGTAGGAGAGTGCATGAATTACTTGCTACAACCATTAGCATGTATCAAACTGATATAAAGGGTAGAGTTTTGGAAGTTGCAAGCATAGACTTGTAGTACAGGGAATTGGTAGCAAATCTACAACAAGGTAAGACGTTGTAAGGAGTGGAATATTATCATCTTGGAACTGATGGAACACTTCTATACAAGAACAGAATTTATGTACCTAATTTCCAGGACATGAAACTTATGATTTTGTGTGAAATGCATAATGTGACTTATGAAGGGCACCCTAGATATCAGAAAACTGTGGCAGTAGTCAAGAGCCATTACTTTTGGATAGGTATGAAGAAAGAGATTGCAGAATACATCGCTAGATGTATGGAATTCCAAAAGGTTAAAGATGAGCATAGGCACCTAGCAGGGTTGATGCAACCTTTACCCATTCCTGAGTGGAAGTGGGAAGTAGTGACAATGGATTTCATCACAGGATTGCCCAGAACAGGCAAGCAACATGATTCAATCATGGTGGTGGTGAACAAGCTTACGAATGTTGCCCATTTCATTATGTTAAAGACTACTCACAAGGCAACGGATGTTGCTGATATCTTTATGAAGGAAGCTACACGATTGCATGAAATTCCCAAGACAATTATGTCCGACAGAGACCCAAAATTCACCTCGAAATTATGGAAAGGGTTATTCAAAGGGTTCAAAATGAATCTGAACTTCAGTACAGCTGATCATCCTGAGTCTGATGGACAGACGGAGAGGGTGAATAGAGTAATAGAAGGCACACTAAGGATGTTTGTGATGGACAAACCATCAAAATGGGAAGACTACCTGCACTTGGTAGAATTCACCTACAACAATGGGTATCAAGAATCATTGAAGATGAGCCCATTTGAATCACTTTATGGCAGAAAGTGCAATAGTCCAATAAGTTGGGATAATCCAACTAATAGGGCAGTAGTTGGGCCAGAATTTCTCAATGAAATGGAAGAACAAATGCTAAAAATTAAGCAGAATTTGAAAGCTGCCAAAGATAGGCAGAAAAGTTATGCTGATAAGAACATAACCCATAAAGAGTTTAAAGTGGGTGACCATGTTTTCCTGAAAGTAAAAGCTAATAGAAGTTTCGTGAATCTAGGAAATTGTGCCAAGTTGGCAGCCAGATTTTGTGGGCCATTTGAAATCCTAGAAAGGATTGGGCTAGTTGCATATATTCTTGCATTACATGCATCCATGACTGTACATAATGTGTTTCATGTTTCATTTCTTAAGAAATATATACCTGATGCTAATCATGTAATCGATTGGAATGTGATTCATGTGGAGAAAGAAGGTGTCCTCCAAGTGCATCATGTGCGCATATTGGACCGGAAAAGCAAACAGCTCCAGAATCGAGCCATAGGGCTTGTAAAAGTCCAGTGGACCTGGTACGGTCCTGAGGATGCAACTTGGGAACATGAATATGCTATGCGGGTAGAATACCCACATCTTTTTGAAGATTTTGAAAATCTTGTTGATGTTGTGTAAAGAGTTGCACTGAGGACAGTGAAAAAATAAGGGGAGGGAATTGTAATATCCCCAAGGATGAGCCATGTTGCAATCATGTTTATGAATTGTAAATCATGTATTATAGGCTGGTGAGCCGAGTATTGATAAGTTGGTAGGCTTATGTGTTTATTAGACTGGGAGCCAAGTGTTAGGGCCAGTAGCCTAATTTTGTATATGTAATTATGCAGATCATTAATATAATATATAAACATCACTACGTGCAGACCAACCATGAAGAAAGAGTGATGGGGGACTAAGCTTACACAAGGTGGGTAAGGGAAAAGGGGATGAAATCTTGGAAAGAGAGTCTAAGTGTTGAGCCTAGGGGCTTAAGTCCTTGGGAATAATAATTTATTATTATTCCAAAAACTATGTGAAATGTATGTTTTTTCTTTATCCTAAGTTCCTAGGAGGGGGAACGTGTGAAAAAGGGAACACATGCTGATGGAGTGCATGCAGCCTCATGGGCGACATGTGTCAGCCCAGGCACATACAATTTAACCCAAAGATTGAGTCATGGAGGGGGTTGGTTCCCCATTCTGTCGTCTGTCTGAATGAACCAAGAAAGCTCTGCGTCTGAGTTCTGTAAGCCTTCCACAACTTTGAAACCCAAATTCGGTGTTATTTTCTTGAGAAACCAATACCACTGTGTCCGAACTGTTGATTCAGTGTTCGACCTCTACGTGAATTTCTTGTCACGCATCCTGCAAACGAGTGTTACCTGAACCGTGTTTTGTTTTAGTGGCATGTTGTCATTTCCTGTTTGTACACCCAGCTTTTCCTGTTGTTGTCACCCGTGAGATAGCCAAAAGTTGTTGTTGTTGTTGTTATTCTGAAATTGCGGGAATTGAGTTTAAAACTAGTTGGAGAACCGGGTTGTCAGGCCCGTGTTAGAAGAGGTAGGGTTTCAAGCTTGTGAGCAGCTCTCTCCAGGAGAGAGATTCTATTGGGAGTGGTTTTCTTCCAGGGAGAGTCCAACACCAGCTACGAAGCTCTGAGAATTCCTGATCCGACCTGTTTCCAAGACCCAGGGGGGAGGTGGAGCACCGATGGAATATGCTTTTGAAGGTGTATACTCTCGGGTGCAACATGCATGTGGGGAGTGAGAGTCCATGAGTAGTGGGCGTAAGAAGTCTCTTGGAGAGAATCCTTTCGGTTGCTCTGTGCAGTTTTTCTGTAACCCCAGCCTAGTCTAGGATTCCCTGCTAGGGGGTGGAGCTTAGTCCCAACTCGGGGGTGACCCACTGTTGAGCGTGATGAGTAGTGAGGTCTAAGGCTAGGAGGTTCGTGGAAGGTCTTCACGTGGTTGGTGGAGTTACTACAGTTTCAAATATAAGTATATGCATGTGTATTAATTTGAATTAAAATGCATGTTTGTGATGCTAGTAATATTATCATGTATTCCATTGCAGTTATGAATTACTATTAATTCCATTACTTCTGTATGTAGTAGTAGTCTTGTGGTTACTCTTTGTTGTTCAGTTAAATATGTTAATTAGATTTAATATGCATTATATATATTACTCTTTGTGGTTACTTCTGCGTAGTAGTGTTGCCCGGAAAGTGGGTTGATGGTCAGGGACGTTACAAACAAGGATCAACATTGAAAATTGACTACATATTATTCACTTGGCCACTCCATGATTGAATAATCCACTAGCGGCTCCACTGGCTTAGAATGTCAAAATCATCTAATACTCGTATGGATGTTATGATAGATGTGAGGTTTTCACCTTTTGATTTTTATGCTATTTATGGCTTTCCAAATGCTATACCTATTATGGATGACTGGGGAGATTTCCTTCCCATATTTAAAGGAAGAAAAGATGACAATCCTGTAGAAAATTTGCTTGATTTTCATGAATTTATGCATCAATTAGGTATTGTGCACGGAGATGTGTTGATGAAAATGTTCGTGTATTCCTTGGAAGGAGAAGCTCATGAATGGTACATATCCTTGCATCCTTCTAGAATTTCATCATTGAAAGAATTTCATACAACATTTCATAGTCATTTTAAGATATATTAGAGCTTCTTTTTTAGCATTGTTGTGAAGAATTTGAATTGTGTGTTCAACAAATAGTAGTTTGGTCTTCCAATAGTGAGAAACAGAAAGAATTTTATGAAGAGGATGTTAGTTCTAGTCAGATTCATGAAGATTGTATTAGTAATGAAGAATTTGTTGTTGAAGAAATGAAGGAAGAATCCATCACTCATGAAGTGTTTTCTAGTTCTTCTATCCAAGAGGATTATTTGCAGGATTATTATGATGATAGAGTTAATCATAGCAATGTTATAGATACATTTGGCATTATTTCAGATGTTTCTAATAGATTTTTCTATGATGAAATTGTTGTTCAAAGTTTTTATGAAGATTAGGTTGTCCATGAGAAACTATTATTTCAAGAATATCATGAAGCAAAGGTTTTTGAATTTCAAGATTCAAGAATTTTTAAAGATAAGCCTGTATATGATAGTTATGAATCTGATTATTTAGAAGACAGTGAGTCAATATTTTATGAGGATTAGATTTCTACATCATCACACATAGATTTTTTCAGCAATGATTGTATGTATGATGATTATGAAGCAAAGTCTTGGGAAGGAAGTTTTGAAGATGATGATGAGTTACAAGAAAAGTCAGCAATATTTTCTTTACCATAACCTATCCATTTGAAACAACCTCATGAAAAAAAAAAATCTAATATGTGACAGATATGATCCAGAGTTTGAGAAAAACAATGAAGAATTTGAAGTCTACATGGATATTTTGGTTAGCCTGAATCTTGTATCACATCTGCATAATGAATATTAGTCCCAACTAAATTTTAAGTTACATCCTTTTATTTCAATGTTTATTCCAATATTTCAAGACAGACTAGGAATTGAGTTATTCAATCAATTGCTTGAAAGAATAATTGTTGTTGGAAAAGTCGATGCATAATCAATCACATATGAATCTTTCCATAATTCTCCTATCCAAGAAGAAAGTTCGTATGATGATTTTGTTGCTCTTGATTGTTTTAAAGTATATGATATTCATGGGATGTTTCAAGAAGAGCAAGAATGTCATTTTTTTATTAATAAAGAAGATTTCATGAAACATCAACCTTGTCTTTTATATTAGTTGGAAATTGTTTATCATTTTCAAGACCCAGTAACGATTTGGATGGAGTCATCTTTTTTGAAGTTTTAAAGTATTGCATCTTTCAACATGCTAATAATTTGAAATAGTAAGTATAAGTTTCCCATGAAATTCTTGTTGCAAATGTCATATTATTTTTGCACTTTCTCACACAGTTGCAAACAAGATAATCATTTCATGAGTCAAATTCTTACTTGGTTGCATTACAAGTTTTCTTATACATGATCAAGTTGGATTCAGTTGATTAGAGAAGGAGGTGTGATGAATAAGCTCGCTATCCAAGCATTCGGTTTTCATCTTGAATTGGTGTGCATTATATTAGATGAATAATGACTACATAGCCCAATGGAGAAGTATTGGTGTAGGTTAAAGTCATTTTATCTTCAGATTTATGGTTTGGTTTTCAGTTTCCTTCAACTAGCATGAGCCATTTTAGTTTGCAGGAATGGTTTCAAAGCAGGGTTAAAGAATAAGAATGATTAAAGGAATAGGGTATGCAAGTTCGTGGTGCCTTGTAGGGAGGACACCATCCCCATTTGGAGCCAAGTGTTAGCACCTAATTTGGAGAAATAAATTTTTTTCTCACCTTCTCCAAAATTTTATTGGGTCAGAATTGTGTTTCAGATTCAATTTGTTTTGGTCTGGTCTAGTCTATTGTCAACATTTACAAAAGTCTATAAAGAGTATTAAAAAGTGTCTTCCATGAGTCATAGTTAGGTCAAAAATTCATTTTTTTCTATAAAACTCTTGGCTTCCCAGCAGCAGAGTTGCAAGTTTAAGAGTCATTACCTTTGTTGAAATTTTTAACATCCAGTAGAGAATTGTCACTACCAAAAGTTCCTCATTAGGTTTAAAAGGATAATTAAAGATGATAGTATTTATGTTGTATGAATGCCAAGTAAGTCATGCAAACCTTAGTTGATGATTTGTTTAAAAGGTTATTATAATTTTGTACATCTAAAATTTGATAGTTATGTGCCTTGAGGAAGAGTTGACCAAGTCTTTTGTGCACACGACAGGTGAGAACTACAAAAACCAAGTGAGAGTATCAAGAGCACTATCAACAATCAATTGACTTCCATGGTTTGATCGTTTGATGGAACCACGAAATTGTGTATATGTTTGGCATGCCCATGTGTCCAGTGAGTTTGAATACCATTAGAGGAGATAAGCAGTTGACGAGTTGAGTGAATTCTTAACATCAAAAGCATCCTTTTATTCCAAATCATTTGAAATCTATACCACAAGTTCTTTGTGAGAACTCTATACCAAAATTTGCTTAACAAAAGCTGAATCTGCCTTTAATAATGAGCTTGTGTGTTCACCTTAATACAATAATATTGGGCAAATCTGATCTGGATGGATTGAAAATCACGCATGTTACTTGGGAAATGCAAGGGTAGTGAGATGGAATTGAAGATCAAAATACCCAGACTTTGTCTCATGCATTTGAGAACCGAAGCACTAATATTTACAGACTGTGTAGACTTAAATGAGTTCATATGCCATATAAAGGAAGTACTAGAGTTGGGTAGAAATGGAATCAAAATAGCCAGGCTAATTTGATAGAATTGAGAGAAGAAAATTGTGAATAGAGTATGTCTTGGAAGAATGATGAACATAGAAGAGAATCTGATAAAAATTCAAGCCTGAAAATTAGAAAACTCTCCCTGACGAAGAAATATAGTACAATTTGGAAAATGCAAAGAGTTACCTTTCCTAACAAATTGTTGGCATCAAATGAAGTATTATATCCCAAACATTAAAGCTCAGTTTCACAAGCTTCCCACCATAGGTCAAATTGAATGCCTAATGTCCATAAAAACTAGTATTTGCAGGAAGGAGCTTGATAATGATAAGATCACAAAAACCAAGTGAAGAAATCATTTTGGATACATGGAAAGAGATGCATGGGTTGTGAAAAACTCTTGTTTCTTACTGTTATAAGATGGAAGGGTTTACACAACATCACATTCAAAATGTAGTTTTGGTTTAAATATTTAGAATTGGTTGAATGCATCCTTTACACACATAACCAAATCAGATGGCAGGGCGTGATAGAATATCAACTACAGGTGGAAACAAAGGATGTGGAGAATTCTCTTTAAATTCTTCATTTTTTGGTAAAAGCATCATAGCATTGGCACCAATCCAACATTTGTATAAACAAGAAAAAATAATACAAAATTGGTAACAATGTTGAACAATTGATTTCCAATGCATTTTGGCAAATTTCATATACATCAATCAAGTAATATGCACCACAATCAACTTTCAAATACAGGGAGTCTCTTTGGTTATTCACTAGCCTCCACTTATATAAAAACTAAAACAAATCACACTCAGATAATTGGAGATATTCAAAGACACCTTTTGAAAGGATTCCAGTTGCAAATTGTTGAGGGAATTGAAAACCTTTCCTTTTGAAAATAAGCTAATTATGACTATAATTAAGGTTGTGGAGGAGAGGATTATTTACTTCTAATGCCTCTTTGAGTATCAGTCATTCACGTCATTTTACAGGAAGAAAAATTCGAGCATGATTTTTGGCAAATGGTGATGAATAGGCCAAAAACAAGACATGGGGTTTTCTCAGAACGAGCCCAAATAGGTGTTGAATAGGCAGATTCCCGAAATAAGGAACGATTTGGGAGAGATATGGGTTTTTCCAAAACAGTTCAACCCATATTTTCGGTGTGATCTGTTTTGAAGTCAACCAATTCCAAATGGAACACCTAGTCAGCGTGGAGGTGGCAAAGCATTTCAAGGATGAAGATCAATAGACAAAATTATTTCCAAATTCAAGGGCATTTTACCCCAAAGCTCCTGATTTCTTGCAATTAATCTGAGATTTAG
>JASDQU010103390.1:40666-54591 GCA_032191745.1 Picea mariana | reverse complement strand
ACTATTGTTCATTGCTCATTGGATATAGTTGAATGGTTTAAGTATAAGTTGAAAAAGGTTTTAAATTGTACTTGATAATGATTCACCCCCCTCTCAGTATCAACAACAAAGGATATGGAGAATTCGCTTTAAATTGTTCAATTTTTGGTAAAAGCATCATAGCATTGGCACCAATCCAACATTTGTATAAACAAGAAAAAATAATACAAAATTGGTAACAATGTTGAACAATTGATTTCCAATGCATTTTGGCAAATTTCATATACATCAATCAAGTAATATGCACCACAATCAACTTTCAAATACAGGGAGGCTCTTTAGTTATTCACTAGCCTCCACTTATATAAAAACTAAAACAAATCACACTCAGATAATTGGAGATATTCAGAGACACCTTTTGAAAGGATTCCATTTGCAAATTGTTGAGGGAATTGAAAACCTTTCCTTTTGAAAATAAGCTAATTATGATTATAATTAAGGCTGTGGAGGAGAGGATTATTTACTTCTAATGCCTCTTCGAGTATCAGTCATTCACATCATTTTACAGGAAGAAAAATTCGAGCACAATTTTCGAGCAAATGGTGATGAATAGGCCAAAAACAAGACATGGGGTTTTCTCATAACGAGCCAAAATAGGTGTCGAATAGGCAGATTCCTAAAATAAGGAACGATTTGGGAGAGATATGGGTTTTTCCAAAATGGTTCAACCCATATTTTCGGTGTGAGTCATTTTGAAGTCAAACAATTCCAAATGGAACACCTAGTTAGCATAGAGGTGGCAAAGCAATTCAAGGATGAAGATCAATAGACAAAATTATTTCCAAATTCAAGGTCATTTTACCCCAAAGCTCATGATTTCTTGCAATTAATCCGAGATTTAGTCTATTTTGGAATTATGGATAGATTTGTTTCCAAAAAATAGTAACAACTCGTATGATTGTAATTTATATAAATAATTGAAACGTATTATAGAGAATGGGGGGAGGGGCGGGGGTCAGTTCTAGGTTTTAGCAATTGATCTCAAAGCTTTATCTTTGTATTCCGAAATCCAGTCTTATACATCTATGTTTCATTACTAAAGATTCTTGTGAATTCAAAAGTCAGATTGTGCCTTTGTTATATGTTCACCTTTGTTACTGCTTATTTGAATGTGATGATTGTTGGTGTAGAATATATTGATGGTCGGTGTTTTACTTATTCTTGAGTGGTAAATAACTTACTATTATTTCATGTATCTCATAAGTCTAATTCAAGTATATATGTTCTTAATTGGAAAGTATTTTTAGTTAATGAATATTCATTCCTATGGATTTATTAATTGAACAAGTTGTGAGATTGATATATTCACATTTGTGTTTCTCCCAATCATCCTTCTTTCACCTTTAATCCAAAATATCTGAGTATTGGATTCACTTTACTTATTTTCATGGGTGTAGTGTATTACTCTGAGAGCTATATTTGAGTTGAAAATCCAAAACCCCAGTTAACCTGATCCACCAATACACAAAATTTATCATTGAGATGTGCTAGGAATGTTTCATTAATGTTTCTCTTGCAGTCATGAAACATATTCTAGCACTAACACTATCTATATCTATTCTAAGATGCAGTCCTAAACTATACTAATCATATCCTGATCAAGAGATAACTAAGGAAGATTGAATACAATTAAGAGAAATGTCCTTTTGAATTAGAATTAGTTCATACATTCAAATGGAATATGAGCACAATAATAAATTATTAAAAAAATAATAACAATTGGTTGTTACTGTCTACAACAATATTATAACTGCATTCAAAAGGGAAACTATGAAAATCTGAGCATACAGGAACATTGCAGGAAAAATTCATACACTTGAACATGAGATACTCAAATTAGGCTAAATGAATTAAGAATAGTTTGAAATACATTCACCACAATCATAGTTTCATAAATGCCTCTTTCTCTTCATTAAATAGAAGTAATAGTACAACCTGCAACACAAAGCGCAAAAGTCCTTTCTCCTTTACATTCATCTATTTTATAGAATTGGAAGAGATTCCTTTCGAATTCTATAACTATCAAATTATCAGTGGACAATTATGACGCTCCAGTTCTCCTTCTCGATTGGGATATTAAAATGAGTACAAAAATGATTATAATGCAAAATTTAGTTACAATGAGCAAGTGGGTTTCAACGATGGAATTTTTTTGATGAAGGTTGTCCATAGCTTAAAGTACTCGAGTATGGCCTCTACTCTATTTAACTAGATCTTTTCAAGTTCCAGTTACCCATCACAAATTGGACTTATGGATTTTTCCCTTGGCACCTCCTCTGTCTATTGTATGAAAATTCCAATCGATGCAATCGGTTTAACTAGTTGTATAAGCTTGGTCTCTAGGATTTTTGTATCAACTTCTTAATGATTCAATAGTTCTCATGCTCATATTTCTCTTGATTTCCACGTCCTCCAACAAGGTTTGGGTTGACAATGATTTACTGAAATCTACCAGAGGATCCATTCTAAATTGTTCAAGAAAGATACTCGATTCCTCCCATAATATTTTGCATGTTTCACTGACCTGTTCCTGGGTGATTTTGATATCTTTCATAATTTACATTCCTATGTTGAGTAGCCTGAGATCCTTGATCCTTGGTTTCTCAGTATACAGTGTAAAAGAGTTATATAGGTTTTGGTGGGAATCTTTCCATTCTATGACTATGGTATGTGTGTCTTGAGATTTACAATACTTATCTTGTATGCTTCTCATCTGTAATCTGAGCTTGAGATGATGGGACTTATTATTTTGTATTTTATCCAATATGAAAAAGAATGTCTTATGTAACTCTCTGAGTTCTGCATTGGCTCTTGTGGATTTTTCCTTGACTATTTCCAGGATAACACTTTCCTTTTTTTTATTCCACAATGTTTTTTAAGAGATAGTTGTCATGTTGCAATTTTTAGACTTGTTCTTCAATCCTTTCATTATGTGCATTGATTTCTAATAGTTCACCTTTGAGCCTTACAACTTCTTGATCATGTGTGGGTTTAAGTTTTTATATTTCTTCCTGGTTCATTTTTTGGTTTATATTCATCTTCTTCTCAAATTATTTTTTTAAGTCTCTTTCTTGAAGCCACAATTACTTCTCTAGTTCTTCTCTATACAAGTGTTTTGTTGTCGCAACTTCTTTCCTGAATTCATTGGCCATATTTTCCTTGATAGTATCAATGGTAGCTTCTAGTTCAACTACTTTTACTTTTTCTCTATCCATAGCTTCTGCAACTTGATAGACTGACATAACATTTTCACCAACAAAGTCATTGAGTGTTGAGGTTGCTTGTATTGCGTTATCTTTGGGATCTGGTCCTACTTTCCACTTGATAACTCATTCATTTTTTCCATTATGTGTATTAGTTCCTTCTCTCCTCCTCTTGGTAGTCTCGTTTTCAATGACTTAGTTTTGTGGCTGTTGTGATAGTCGCCTACATCAACAACTACACCTTCAATTCCAATCCCTACAAATGTGATCGAAAGACTACCTGGGATGGCTGCCATGGGAGTGCATTCTTCCAATGGAACAATGAGTATGATTGTGTCAGGATTTGTTGTCACATCTGTGTTATCTTGCCCTTTTCCCTTCTCCTAGGATTTGAAATCATTTCTTTTCTCTTCATCTTCCTTATGTTTTATTTATTTTTCTTGAAGAAGAAATGTTGTTTGTCTTGCATTTACCCCTTCTTTATTCTCAAGCTTTGTATCAGTAAAATTTTCCTCATTGTTTCCTTTAGAGGATAGATTTTTATCTTTGTTCTTTTCTAAGTCAGCCTATTTTTTCTCATCCTCGGCCTTCTTTCTCTGTTGATAACTCTTTTTGGATTCCTCATTTTTTCTCGCTAATTCTTATTCCTTGATCTCCTTTTCATGTTCTTGAGCATCCAGTATTTCTTTGTCCTTTTGGAGTAATACTTTTAACTATTCTATTTTCAAGATCCTTTCTTTGTCTTCCTCTTTCTGAATCTTTTTTGGAGTTGTTTACATAGTGAATCTTTCTATCACCTCTTCAAAATACAAGGCTCCCCTGAACATATCTTTTGCAAAATTGACTTCATGCATTACCTGTGGTGCTAACTTGACAACTCTCATATGATCATATACCACATTTTTAGGGTCATGCCCTTTATGGTTTCCAACACATAGAAATAATTCCTTAAGGGTTTCGACCTCCTTTTCAGATTTGTTTTTTATTCAACAGAGATAATTGGCCTATATGGAGAGGGAAAATAGTATCTTCTTCTTCTTCTTCTTCTTTTTTTTTTTTTTTTGATAAGTAGGCAGTGACCCCCTTTTCTACTATCTGGTACGATATCTCTCTTGAAAACAATTTATCATGGACTTATTTTGGTAACAAATGCGATGGTCATGTGTGTTGGCCCCCCCGACCAACACCCTGTCATTTTTCCTTTAAAAATGCAGAGTTAATCTTAATACTTCTCGCTATAAGGTATGCTATCTATATTAATTACGTCAGATTGATGGGTTCTTTATGGAAATTGTTGTTTTAATGATTTTGATTGAATTTTTATAAACATTCATCTTTTCTTTTCGTTTGAGTGTTTTTTCTTTTGTATTATAATTTTGTGCTTATTCTTAACTTCATGAATGTTAAGCATGAAATGAAGGATCATTCGCGTTATCCCTTCTTGGTGGATTTTTTTACGTTGTTATTCACACTTATTTATCTTTGATCAATCCTCTCAATAAGCATCTCTCACAATCCTTAGTATAATCCAAAGACGACATTGATATCCCACATGAGTTTCATTAATTATTCTGGATAATTGAATCTAGCTATGGTCCTCACCCATTGTTAAGATTCTAAATCTTCCTAGTTACAACCCTCACTCGAAAGGGGGACATTTAAACCATATGAATGTTATGTTCACTTCAAATATAAGGTTTATATCATTAAACCCTCTTTAAATGAATGACCTAAGAAGACATTAGTGGAAATCAAATTTTACTCTTTATTCTTAATATTAAACTCCTATAAACTTAATCGGCCATTGTGAAACTACATTACAAGTAATACTTTACAAATTTTGGTTGATTTTAAGTTTTATTAAGGATTATGGGATGAAAACCCTCTGTACTCAAATGATTTTTTCATTTCCCATGATATTTCCCTCCCATTCTGATTGATCATTTCCAAAAATCCGATATCATTGTGATGATCATGCTTCATTCCATGATTAGGATGCAATGGCTCGTGGCAGTCCTCAAACAAGACATGGGTCGTCCATTCTAGAACCATGTTGTAATCCAACGTGTGAGTAACCCCGAGTTTCATCAACACAATAAGTGGCGATCTGGTTCAGGTTTATCCCCACTTCTCGAGCTCTCATTCATTATGGTGAGGTATCTAGACCTATCCTTATTTTGTTATATTTGCTCACTCTTATTACAACTCATGCATTTTCTCTCCGATCAGGTTAGTTTATCCCTTGTTATATTTCCCCTGCTCATCATCCCATTCATCAATCTTATGGCTCCTATTTTCAAAGTTGAAACCTGTGTCAGAGTTGAGAGTCATTTTTCAGGGTGGATTTTGAGAAAACAATGAAGAGTTTGACAAAACCGTCAAAAGCCCATCAGGGATAATTTTAAGGATGAAAATTTATATTAAAATGTAGAAACATGGGCTAATCTTACTAGTCCTTAGTATGCAAATTGTGAAATGTTTGGCGATACTTTTGGAAAAATATTCAAATTTATAAGCATTTTATATAGTTTCTATAAATTTTTGGTGATTTTTAAGGTAAAATAATTTTATTTTATGGAATTTGGACGAATCGTTTTTAGAAAAAAGGGAAATTGGTGAATCCTTTTTTAGGAAAAACCATGGAAAATTATCCCATTTGTGAAATTTATCCCCTAAAATCATCTATGAAACCCATCTCTAGAATGATCCCATTTATTCTTCACGTAGATATTTTCCTCAAAAACAAAAATATCTGATAAATATACCCGATTTTCTAAAGAAGAGTTTCTTAGAAATTCTGTGGAAAATCAAGGTTCCAGAGGAATTAGATCTTCCTCATATTATCCCTAAGGGGATTGAGCTAGAAGTACAACTCAACCCTGATTTTCCTTTGTCTCAAGTCAATCGTCCAATTCAAAATGAAGTTGTTACCCATGTTCCTTGTTTGACTCGCATCAAGTTCAAGGAAGGCTTAATGCATACTCAATCTCTGGAATCAATCCTCAATAGATTGAAGGAAAAACCCCTGGATCATTTTTAAAGAAATCAGCAAATAAAATCACATCTACAGACTGACCCACGAGAAAATCAAATCTAGGAGGCTAAAAGTGTTGATTTTAGCAACAAGAGAATGGGTCGTAAATTGTCTAGAATGCTTAGAAATAAATCTGAGCATAGGGCAACTTCAAAGGAGCCTATAATCATTATCATTATTATTCTTTTGAAAGTATGAATGAAGGACCTGGGGTGATGAATCAAGCATATTTTGAATTCATTGATAATTTACCCCCATTTCTCCATGGATCTAAAGACTTGCCAGGTATTGGTGCCACTTTAAGAAATAATTTCATTACAGAAAAATCCTCTTATAAGGATCACCAACATTTTAAAACAAGGTCGGATTCTGAGGAATTGTCATGGCTACTAGTATTGAGCCAAAAGATATCATTCAGTTGCCCCCTATCTGCAGATGATTTTATACCAAGCACATAGACAAAACATAGATATGAAAAGGGAAAACCAAGAGTTAATAATCAACAAGGAACAAAATTTTAAAAGACCAAAGAATTTGCTAAATCAAACTGTTCAAAAATCCACCAAGGTCAATGTTTTCATGGATTCCAATTTGCACAAAGTCTCAATCTCAAATGCTTAATTTCTTGTAATGAAAAGTTAATTTTGTAATTCTTGTTTTGATTCTGTTTGGTTTTTCCATTTTTTTAAGACAAGCTACAAAATCTATGATTTTGTAGCTAGTATTTTAATAGTTATGTTTTGATTTTAATTGATTTTGTTGTTTGATTACAGGTCATGAAAAGGTCGAAGGCTATCTTGGATGACATCTATGGAGACAATTTGGTGCTACCATTTTTATGTTTAGTATAGAGTGAGTTTTAAAAAGGACAAATTATGGCCTCATTTTGTTATATCAACAAACTTTTGAAAAGTTGTTGAAGGCGTTTATCCTTTTATTTTTAAAACTTTTCTATTATGAGTATAAGCTATAATATTTTGTTGGAACATTGCTATCTTTGAGAGATTCAACTCTATCATGTTGATAAGAGGTTCGATCCCCATTCTGTTTAAATATATTTTTAGTTCTCAGGGATGAAGATGGGGTGAATTTATGGGATAACGAAGCAAGGAATGGGATAATGTTAACAAATACATGAACACTATATTGCATCAGACTTTAGCTATGTGAGTGATTTTAGAGTTTTTTTATAATATATTAATATTGCTCAATTATATGTTCATGATCTTGGTAAGCATAGTTATGTGTTGTTAAATCTTGGCTTTTGTCCATTTTGATCAATGCATTACAATGTTGTCATCTTTACCTATTATCTTATCTTAATAATTAATTTTATATTCATTGTTTCATTTCAGTCAATTCTTTATACAAATTCTATACATAAATACATGTGCAAAATTATATCGAGTTTCCTTGTATGATTTGTATATGTTTGGCCTTATTCTGTCAGCAAAGTGTATCTTGTTGATTGAAATGGTATACTTATTTGTTTGTCATAAAGAAATTGAACCTGATGGTTGATTCTTATTATTTCTATATCGAATCTTCTCTATTCTACTGAATTTGTTTTCATTAGGATCATTGTAGTATTCACATTACACATTGCTTTGCAAATATTTCTCTTTACAGGTTGATGATGTGATGAACATTTTTACAAAAGGATTCAACCAGTAAATTTTATTTCAGTCCTGGTTGGGATAGGTTAGTAAATTTTGATTCTTTTATTTTAGCTTGATGTATGTAAATATTTATTTAGTTTAAATGTGTTGTTCATTTGAACTAAAATTGTTTTAAACTACATTCACATATATATTTCTTTTGATTGATAGATTATGTTTTGGTTTGAAAATTGTTAGAATATTTTTATATTAGATTTAGATACTTTACTATTTTTTCCTAAGATTTAGTTACTTTAGTAAAACTTATGTTTCACAAGACTTTCTAGCAAATCTTGTATCACTGTACATTTTGTAAACTTTGTAATTAAGTGTAAGGTTATCTAATATAAAAATATTCTAACAATTTTCAAACCATATTTCTTTTGATTGATAGATTATGTTTTGGTTTGAAAATTGTTAGAATATTTTTATATTAGATTTAGATACTTTACTATTTTTTCCTAAGATTTAGTTACTTTAGTAAAACTTATGTTTCACAAGACTTTCTAGCAAATCTTGTATCACTGTACATTTTGTAAACTTTGTAATTAAGTGTAAGGTTATCTAATATAATAGATCATTGTAAATACTCAAAATTTGATAGTTAGTAGTTAGGAGTCCTTTTCCATCCTTTTGTAGGATAGATATCCTCATCGGCTAACATACCCGTTAAACCCATCAGGGATAGTTATCTTAAACCACTTAGGTTATACTTATAAAAACTCGGACCAGACTTTCCATTCTAGTTGACGAGTGGTCAATATCACCCATCAACACTATGGCCCAAAATACCCCTATGAAGCTATATTATTTTTTTATGTACCAATCCCCTATTTCTCTCAGGGCTTTTGTTATAGCAATATTTGCCTCACCCCATGCAACTTGCTCAAAATTTCTTTTCCATTTCCCTATGTAGACTTGAAGTCCCTTTTTGCAATTCCTAGAGATAAAAATTGTATTTTTCCACATATACGCACCCTAACAGATATACAACATGCGTATACGTAGGTTGCACCACTACAACCCGTGTGCATCGGGTTTTGTGCCCATAATTAAAAAATGGTGTCGGGTTTCCATGTCACATCACGAGATCCATGATCCTTGACCTTACATATATTGGAAATGTTCTGACTCGGCCTTTCAGTTCCATCTTAAGGATATAAATGGGCCATACTCAAGGTGTGGAAGAGGGGAGAAGAATTCAACTTTGAGAGAAAAGTTACTCTGGAGAAATTATTCACTTCATATTGAGTTTGCATCCCTTTGTCCTTTTAATTATGAACCCATTGTTCAGCCCCCAATATCTTCCCTCTTTGATGGAGAACCTCATTGTATCTCTTATATGAGCTTGACTTTGGTGGAGGATTGAAGTGGTGGAGGCCCAATTGGAAGGGACTTAGTTTATCGGTTCCAAGACGTGTTGACACCGAATTTTGTCATTGATACACTTTTGTTGATCATATTTTAATAGAAATACTCTTTTCTCATCCAATTAATGCCTTGAAAATATTTGAATTGTTATTCCATGGGCATATTTGTTATGAATATTGATGGATTACGCTATTATATGAGATAACTGTATATATTGTCACCATATGCTTGTGTATCGTGGTTGTTGAGGGCAAGTTGCAGGTGTATAGATTTGAGTCGAGTGCTCAACGGTGGTCTTCTTTGAACATTCGGACAAGGTAAGCTCTTTATCTTCTCTTGTTAACATCTTTGTTTATATAGCATATTTGAGACTAGAGTTGATTTATGTAGTCATTTCGTCTGTTGTGATTTACCCCATGCCATAGAGTGATTTTCCTCGTAACATAATTGTTGACCATACTGGGGATTTAATCTTCTTTTCGGGGTTTGGAGTGTTTTTCTCCTTTGATTTCTCTCGGTTAGCTTGATTTTTCTTGTTGTCTGATTGCTTGACAACCTATTTTCATTTTTGAATATGAGTTTCTTGGCCTTATACTTAACCTAGAAGTGTTTCAATACATATACGTGGTTGTTCCCTTGACAGACGCATACATACGTGAGCTATCATAACTATTAGGTGCCTACAAAGTGATATGAAACCTTTATTTGGTTGAATTTTTGGGCGGTTTTTTCTTTCTCATCATATTTTTCATTGGTTGTCCTTGCATTTTGGGTTTCTTGTTTGCTTCTCGATATCCTGCTTGGTTTGTCTCTTTTTTCTTACAGTAGGATTTATATATCAAGGTGTTGTTCAATCCTTGAATTTTCATTTCTTTATATTGAAAATACAAAAAATATACATTTTGCATGTTGGAATTTTCTCTTTTGGGTTCTTATTATTGATCTTGATACATGTATGGAAATATTGCATCTTATTTGAAATTGCAGAGTTGAATTGAAATTTGCATTTTTGAAAGGCTTATCATTTATTGAGAATTGAAGTTAGGAATTTTCATTGTATTCATATTCATTTCTTTTACTTGTTGATTCATAACATCATCATTTTCACAGCCACATCTTTTGAGTAAACAAAGCCACTAAAAGTAACACTGATAAATTTAAAATTGATTAGAAACAATTTTATTTTTTAGGGGGCACAAACTAGCTTAAGATTTAGAGCCTTGGAATAGGATTTTGTGAGTAAACTTTTCCAAGGCTACTAAACTCAACATATGTGTCTGACTAAGGGAGTGGTGAAATCCATTGTATAATTGGTGACATCAGGAGGCTCTGCTCACACCGGAGTCAATAATGAGGACGCGCGAAGTTGGTTGGGGAGATATCCCTCCAATACCTTCTTAGCGTAAGAGATATTTTTGGGGATCTATTTGTATATGGAGGTATTTCTAGAACCTTTACCTCTGTGAGAGGCATTTCTTTCGATATTTCGGGCTTTGTTACCCTGCCCATACGGTGGAACTGACTTACGATTGTTCTCCTACGCATCGGTTATATCATGGTGGCTTTAGTTGCTTGACATAGGTAGCCACATAGGTTACTTTCAAGGGTTATTCTGTAGGTACCTTGAGTCAGATAAGGGTCAGACAACACACAACCTTTATGGAGAATTACCTCTCCGGGGGGATCTTACCGACTACAATGTTAAGCCCACGAGGGCCCTTATAACTGATTAAGATACCTCCAATCTTTTGAAGGGAGTCTCAGACCACTCTTGGGAGAGGCATACCTACTTTAGGGAGGGAGGCTCCTTTCAGCCACTTTATCCTGTTTGTGTGTATATTGGCCCTTTTTGTTTATTTTGGTGTTCTCTTTGATTGTTTGTTAGCCTTAGGATATGTTTTTATATCTCAATTCTTGAGTCATCGTGGAGCTAAACCAGCTTCCTTGCAAGTTTCACTATTTTTTGAAGTTACCACCGCATCTTGAGTCTTTTCCTTCTAAAAGGAATAAAGTTATCAAGTGTGGTACACACACCTCCACCTACCAGACTTGTGATCATACAAGTATGAGTACAGAGCCGAATAAAAAAGATATTGGGATTCCTTCAACTCCCATACCTACTATAGTTAATGGTATTCCTTCGACGCCTTCAACCACCATGGTTGTAGTGTCAAAGGTTCCCATCATCACTCATATCCAACATGTGGTTGCTACTCAACCCATAGTCATGAACCCTTTTGGGCCTCTTTTTCATTCGCCAGAATAAAAATCTCAGTCCGTACCTACGGCCTCTAGCCCTTTCTCTTATGGTATGGAAAATTTCACATCGCAATTTTCATCCTCCATTCCAGCATCTAATACAAATCCTAGTATTGGACCTGAGGGCATGGCCCCTTCATATATTCCTCTCTCTCTTGGGGGAACTCAAATTCCCCAAACAAATTCATCAGTTAGAGGTCAATTTCTTCTTTGGATCTAATCATGGTCTCAATACTCCTAGATGGAGTAATCAACCAAGTGGACAAGATTCTACTTATGTTATGTCCTTTACACCTACCTCCTCCATACCGATTCCAACCAACATGTTTGGCATGACAAATCCACCTCTATCCTTCGGATTCCACCTAGAGGAGGTCAGTTTCATACTTTGGGCAACCCCCAACCTATAGCTACTCTGGTTGGGGGAAATATTTACAACCCTCATCATAACATTCCTACTGGAATGGTTCCCAACCAAACCCTTATGAATCAGTTTGGAGGGGGGTTTTACAACCATGGACAAGGCCATGGTGCATACCATAACCCTGGATGGGTTGTGATTCCCCAGCATCAATCTTTCCCAGGATCTTGGGGATAGATACCACAACCCCTTTTCCCTTTTCTGGCCATGCTCAATTTGCCAGACTTATCAAGATTAATGAATAACCCGGTGCGTCATGACCCGACATGGCCCCCTGTCCCCACTAAGATTCCTTTGGATATTCTAAAATTCGAGGTAAAGACTGGTGAGGATCTTAGTGATCATGTCACTACTTTCCATCTTTGGTTCTCTTCCAATTCCCTTAATGATGATTCTATTCGTTTAATATTGTTTCAACGCACCCTCACGGAGGTTGTAGTGAAATGGTTCATAGAGTTACCAGGGGGGACATACGGTAATTTTAATAAGATGGTTTTAGTGTTCCTCAACCACTTCCAATTTTCGGTTCGTTATGATGCTGACATAGAAATTATGTCATCCCTCCACCAGGACAAATCCACCCATATCTCAAATCACATCCATGAGTGGCATAGACGGAAGAGGTTGATAAAAGCTTACATTCCTCTAGATTTCATGTTGGAATGGTTTCTTAAGTCTTTAATACCTTATATTTTGAAGGATGTTTCTACATCCGGGGCAACATCTGAGGAAGAAGCAATTTTTAAATCCCAACAGTTAGATCTCATATATGCTTAGTCTGGGATGTTGTACAAAATTATTCCTGATGCACCGAGGTCAAACTACAACCCTAGAAAAAATATTGGGCCTCATGCCGATGGCATTATAGGCTCTGCGAATGTTAAATCTACAGACTTGGTGACAAGCTAGTTGAAAGATTTGTCTCTAATCCAGTCTGTAGGAGGACAAGCTTCATCTGTGTCCTCCACTCCCACTCAATTGGCAGATGTGCATTATGTGCAATAGTCGATCAACCCAAATGGTAACCAAAAACCAGGAGGGAATAAAAAGAAAGGACACAGTAACAATCGTAAGGGTGGGAGGAATAATGATAATAAAACAAAGGACAACACTAACAATGATAGATTGAAGGTTAATGTTAGTGAGGGCAAGAAAGAGAAGCAGAAGGTGAAATTCCCTTGTAATTTGTATTGATGATCACCTTACCCACTTGTGCCCCAAACTCGAGGAAGATGAGAGGCTTTTATATCTACCTCTCGATGTGCTGACTAACCCTTTTGCGCATAATAAAAAAATGTCATCGATCTCCTCTAATGTTGAAAATGCGGCAAGTGGAAGTCAAAACCCACCGGTGCATGACGGTGACCGTCTATGCATCAATATGGTCAAGTCTCATATTAATGTAGTCACTCAGTCTCGCGACTATAGTTTTTCACAAGTTGTTCTAGGTCTAGATTCTCCTTCTCATTCGGAGGCGCCTTTACAGATCGAAAATCTAGAGCCTCTGTATTGTATTCTGAAAGGATTCCTCAAACACTCTACCCACAAGCATAATGCTATAGAATCCCATAATTACTCGATTATTGAGGATCTGGGTCAAACCCCTTGTGCGATGTCGGCTTTGGAGGTACTCCAGACATTTCCTTCACATATGAATTCCTTGTTATCTTGTAACACCCTGTTTCCCCCAGTCTGTAAAAATAACTATACTGGCCAAGCATTGTGGCAAACCCAGAAATGTGAATGTGTGATGTGAATGGGCTTTGTGAAAAAGGTCAATGAATGTGAATAATATTATGAATATATATTGCAGGACTGTTGAGAGGGGATATGTTGAAAAAGAGACCACGATGGCTGAAGAAAGGTGGTGGAAGGCACCTGGAAAGGTGGCATTAACTTCCACCGAAACCAATATCGTATTTGGACTTCACTAGCTCGGA
>JASDQU010103390.1:4204-32351 GCA_032191745.1 Picea mariana | reverse complement strand
AGAAATGTCCTTTTGAATTAGAATTAGTTCATACATTCAAATGGAATATGAGCACAACAATATTATTAAAAAAATAATAACAATTGGTTGTTACTGTCTACAACAATATTATAACTGCATTCAAAAGGGAAACTATGAAAATATGAGCATACAGGAACATTGCAGGAAAAATTCATACACTTGAACATGAGATACTCAAATTAGGCTAAATGAATTAAGAATAGTTTGAAATACATTCACCACAATCATAGTTTCAGAAATGCCTCTTGCTCTTCATTAAATAGGAGTAATAGTACAACCTGCAACACAAAGCGCAAAATTCCTTTCTCAATTACATTCATCTATTTTATAGAATTGGAAGAGATTCCTTTCGAATTCTGTAACTATCAAATTATCAGTGGACAGTTATGACGCTTCAGTTCTCCTTCTTGATTGGGATATTAAAATGAGTACAAAAATGATTATAATGCAAAATTTAGTTACAATGATCAAGTGGGTTTCAACGATGGAATTTTTTTGATGAAGGTTGTCCATAGCTTAAAGTACTCAAGTATGGCCTCTACTCTATTTAACTAGATCTTTTCAAGTTCCAATTACCCGTCACAAATTGGACTTATGGACTTTTCCCTTAGCACCTCCTCTGTCTGTTGTATGAAAATTCAAGTCGATGCAATCGGTTTAACTAGTTGTATAAGCTTGGTCTCTAGGATTTTTGTATCAACTTATTAATGATTCAATAGTTCTCATGCTCATATTTCTCTTGATTTCCACGTCCTCCAACAAGGTTTGGGTTGACAATGATTTACTGAAATCTACCAGAGGATCCATTCTAAATTGTTCAAGAAAGATACTTGATTCCTCCCATAATCTGTTGCATGTTTCACTGACCTGTTCCTGGGTGATTTTGATATCTTTCATAATTTACATTCCTGTGTTGAGTAGCCTAAGATCCTTGATCCTTGGTTTCTTAGTATACAGTGTAAAAGAGTTATATAGGTTTTGGTGGGAATCTTTCCATTCTGTGACTATGTTATGTGTGTCTTGAGATTTACAATACTTATCTTGTATGCTTCCCATCTATAATCCGAGCTTGAGATGATGGGACTTATTCTTTTGTATTTTATCCAATATGCAAAAGAATGTCTTATGTAACTCTCTGAGTTCTTCATTGGCTCTTGTGGCTTTTTCCTTGACTATTTCCAGGATAACACTTTCCTTTTTTTTTCTTCCACAATGTTTTCTAGGAGATAGTTTTCATGTTGCAATTTTCAGACTTGTTCTTCAATCCTTTCATTATGTGCATTGATTTCCAATAGTTCACCTTTGAGCCTTACAACTTCTTGATCATGCGTGGGTTTAATTTTTTATATTTCTTCCTGGTCCATTTTTTGGTTTATATTGATCTTCTTCTCAAATTATTTTTTGAAGTCTCTTTCTTGAAGCCACAATTACTTCTCTAGTTCTTCTCTATGCAAGTCTTTTGTTGTCGCGACTTCTTTCCTGAATTCATTGGCCATATTTTCCTTGATAGTATAAATGGTAGCTTCTAGTTCAACTACTTGTACTTTTTCTCTATCCATAGCTTCTGCAACTTCATAGACTGACATAACATTTTCACCAACAAAGTCATTGAGTGTTGAGGTTGCTTGTATTGCGTTATCTTTGGGATCTGGTCCTGCTTCCCACTTGATAACTCATTCATTTTTTCCATTATGTGTATTAGTTCCTTCTCTCTTCCTCTTGGTAGTCCTGTTTTCAATGGCCTTAGTTTTGTGGCTGTAGTAATAGTCACCTACATCAACAACTACACCTTCAATTCCAATCCCTACAAATGTGATCAAAAGACTACCTGGGATGACTGCCATGGGAGTGCATTCTTCCAATGGAACAATGAGTATGATTGTGTCAAGATTTGTTGTCACATCTGTGTTATCTTTCCCTTTTCCCTTCTCCTAGGATTTGAAATCATTTCTTTTCTCTTCATCTTCCTTATTTTTTCTTTATTTTTCTTGAAGAAGAAATGTTGCTTGTCTTGCATTTACCCCTTCTTTATTCTCAAGCTTTGTATCGGTAAAATTTTCCTCATTGTTTTCTTCATAGGATAGATTTTTATCTTTGTTCTTTTCTAAGTCAACTTATTTTTTCTCATCCTCGGCCTTCTTTCTCTGTTGATATCTCTTTTTGGCTTCCTCATTTTTTCTCGCTAATTCTGATTCCTTGATCTCCTTTTCATGTTCTTGAGCATCCAGTCTTTATTTGTCCTTTTGGAGTAATACTTTTAACTATTCTATTTTCAAGATCCTTTCTTTGTCTTCCTCTTTTTGAATCTTTTTTGGAGTTGTTTACATAGTGAATCTTTCTATCACCTCTTCAAAATACAAGGCTCCCCTGAACATATCTTTTGCAAAATTGACTTCATGCATTACCTGTGGTGCTAACTTGACAACTATCATATGATCATATACCACATTTTGAGGGTCATGCCCTTTATGGTTTCCAACACATAGAAATAATTCCTTAAGGGTTTCGACCTCATTTTCAGATTTTTTTTTTATTCAACAGAGATAATTGGCCTATATGGAGAGGGAAAATAGTATCTTCTTCTTTTCTTTTTTTTTTTTATTTTTTTTTTATTTTTCTAATAAGTAGGCAATGGCCCCCTTTTCTACTGTCTGGTACGATATCTCTCTTGAAAACAATTTCTCATGGACTTATTTTGGTAACAAATGCGATGGTCCTGTGTGTTTGCCCCTCGACCAACACCCTGTCATTTTTCCTTAAAAAATGCAGAGTTAATCTTAATACTTCTCGCTGTAAGGTATGTTACCTATATTAATTACGTCAGATTGATGAGTTATTTATGGAAATTGTTGTTTTAATTATTTTGATTGACTTTTTATAAACATTCATCTTTTCTTTTCTTTTGAGTGTTTTTTCCTTTGTATTATAATTCCGTGCTTATTCTTAACTTCATGACTGTTAAGTATGAAATGAAGGATCATTCTCGTTAGCCCTTCTTGGTGGATTTTTTTACGTTGTTATTCACACTTATTTATCTTTGATCAATCCTCTCAATAAGCATCTCTCACAATCCTTAGTATAGTTCAAAGACGACATTGCTATCCCACATGAGTTTCATTAATTATTCTGGATAATTGAATCTAGCTATGGTCCTCACCCATTGTTAAGATTCTAAATCTTGCTAGTTACAACCCTCACTTGAAAGGGGGACATTTAAACCATATGAATGTTATGTTCACTTCACATATAAGGTTTATATCGTTAAACCCTCTTTAAATGAATGTTCTAAGAAGACATTAGTGGAAATCAAATTTTACTCTTTATTATTAATATTAAACTCATATAAACTTAATCGACCATTGTGAAACTACATTACAAGCAATACTTTACAAATTTTGGTTGATTTTAAGTTTTATTAAGGATTATGGGATGAAAACCCTCTGTACTCAAATGATTTTTTCATTTCCCATGATATTTCCCTCCCATTTTGATCGATCATTTCCAAAAATCTGATATGATTGCGATGATCATGCCTCATTCCATGATTAGGATGCAATGGCTCGTGGCAGTCCTCAAACAAGACATGGGTCGTCCATTCTAGAACCATGTTTTAATCCAACGTGTGAGTAACCCTGAGTTTCATCAACACAATAAGTGGTGATCTGGTTCAGGCTTATCCCCACTTCCCGAGCTCTCATTCATTATGGTGAGGTATCTAGATCTATCCTTATTTTGTTATATTTGCTCACTCTTATTACAACTCATACATTTTCTCTCCGTTCAGGTTAGTTTATCCCTTGTTATATTTTCCCTACGCTCATCATCCGATTCATCAATCTTATGGCTCCCATTTTCAAAGTTGAAACATGTGTTAGAGTTGAGAGTCATTTTTCAAGGTGGATTTTGAGAAAACAGTGAAGAGTTTGACAAAACCGTCAAAAACCCATCAGGGGTAATTTTAAGGATGAAAATTTATATTAAAATGTAGAAACATGGGCTAATCTTACTAGTCCTTAGTATGCAAAATGTGAAATGTTTGGCGATACTTTTGGAAAAATATTCAAATTTATAAGCATTTTATATAGTTTCTATAAATTTTTGGTGATTTTTAAGGTAAAATAATTTTATTTTATGGAATTTGGACGAATCGTTTTTAGAAAAAAGGGAAATTGGCGAATCCTTTTAGGAAAAACCATGGAAAATTATCCCATTTGTGAAATTTATCCCCTAAAATCATCTATGAAACCCATCTCTGTAATGATCCCATTTAGTCTTCACGTAGATATTTTCCTCAAAACAAAAATATCTGATAAATATACCCGATTTTCTAAATAATAGTTTCTTAGAAATTCTGTGGAAAATCAAGGTTCCAGAGGAATTATATCTTCCTCATATTATCCCTAAGGGGATTGAGCTAGAAGTACAACTCAACCCTGATTTTCCTTTCTCTCAAGTCAATCGTCCAATTCAGAATGAAGTTGTTACCCATGTTCCTTGTTTGACTCGCATCAAGTTCAAGGAAGGCTTAATGCATACTCAATCTCTGGAATCAATCCTCAATAGATTGAAGGAAAAACCCCTGGATCATTTTAAAAAAAAATCAGCAAATAAAATCACATCTACAGACTGACCCACGAGAAAATCAAATCTATGAGGCTAAAAGTGTTGATTTTAGCAACAAGAGAATGGGTCGTAAATTGTCTAGAATGCTTAGAAATAAATCCGAGCATAGGGTAGCTTCAAAGGAACCTATAATCATTATCATTATTATTCTTGTGAAAGTATGAATGAAGGACCTGGGGTGATGAATCAAACATATTATGAATTCATTGATAATTTACCCCCATTTCTCCATGGATCTGAAGACTTGCCAGGTATTGGTGCCACTCTAAGAAATAATTTCATTACAGAAAAATCCTCTTATAAGGATCACCAACATTTTAAAACAAGGTCGGATTCTGAGGATTGTCATGGCTACCAATATTGGGCCAAAAGATATCATTCTGTTGTCCCCTATCTGCAGATGATTTTATACCAAGCACATAGACAAAACATAGATATGAAAAGGGAAAACCAGTAGTTAATAATCAATAGGGAACAAAGTTTTAAAAGACCAAATAATTTGCTAAATCACAATGTTCAAAAATCCACCAGGGTCAATGTTTTCATGGATTCCAATTTTCACAGAGTCTCGATCTCAAATGCTTAATTTCTTGTAATGAAAAGTTAATTTTCTAATACTTATTTTGATTCTGTTTGGTTTTGTCATTTTTTTAAGACAAGCTACAAAATCATAGATTTTGTAGCTAGTATTTTAATAGTTATGTTTTGATTTTAATTGATTTTGTTGTTTGATTACAGGTCATGAAAAGGTCGAAGGCTATCTTGGATGACATCTATGGAGACAATTTGGTGCTACCATTTTTATGTTTAGTATAGAGTTTGTTTTAAAAAGGACAAATTATGGCCTCATTTTGTTATATCAACAAACTTTTGAAAAGTTGTTGAAGGCATTTATCCTTTTATTTTTAAAACTTTTCTATTATGAGTATAAGCTAGAATATTTTGTTGGAACATTGCTATCTTTGAGAGATTCAACTCTATCATGTTGATAAGAGGTTTGATCCCCATTCTGTTTAAATATATTTTTAGTTCTCAGGGATGAAGATGGGGTGAATTTATGGGATAACGAAGCAAGGAATGGGATAATGTTAACAAATACATGAACACTATATTGCATCAGACTTTAGCTATGTGAGTGATTTTAGAGTTTTTTTATAATATATTAATATTGCTCAATTATATGTTCATGATCTTGATAAGCATAGTTATGTGTTGTTAAATCTTGGCTTTTGTCCATTTTGATCAATGCATTACAATGTTGTCATCTTTACCTATTATCTTATCTTAATAATTAATTTTATATTCATTGTTTCATTTCAATCAATTCTTTATACAAATTCTATACATAAATACATGTGCAAAACTATATCGAGTTTCCTTGTATGATTTGTATATGTTTGGCCTTATTCTGTCAGCAAAGTGTATCTTGTTGATTGAAATGGTATACTTATTTGTTTGTCATAAAGAAATTGAACCTGATGGTTGATTCTTATTATATCTATATCGAATCTTCTCTATTCTACTGAATTTGTTTTCATTAGGATCATTGTAGTATTCACATTACACATTGCCTTGCAAATATTTCTCTTTACAGGTTGATGATGTGATGAACATTTTTACAGAAGGATTCAACCAGTAAATTTTATTTTGCTCCTGGTTGGCATAGTCTAGTAAATTTTGATTCTTTTATTTTAGCTTGATGTATGTAAATCTTTATTTAGTTTAAATGCTTTGTTCATTTGAACTAAAACTGTTTTAAACTACATTCATATATATATTTCTTTTGATTGATAGATTATGTTTTGGTTTGAAAATTGTTAGAATATTTTTATATTAGATTTAGATACTTTACTATTTTTTCCTAAGATTTAGTTCCTTTAGTAAAACTTATATTTCACAAGACTTTCTAGCAAATCTTGTATCACTGTACATTTTGTAAACTTTGTAATTAAGTGTAAGGTTATCTAATATAATAGATCATTGTAAATACTCGGAATTTGATAGTTAATAGTTAGGAATCCTTTTCCATCCTTTTGTAGGATATATCTCCTCATCGACTAACATACTCATTAAACCCATCAGGGATAGTTATCTTAAACCACTTAGTTTATACTTATAAAACCTTGGACCAGACTTTTCCTTCTAGTTGACGAGTGGTCAATATCACCCGTCAACACTATGGCCCAAAATATCCCTATGAAGGTATATTATTTTTTTATGTACCAATCCCCTATTTCTCTCAGGGCTTTTGTTATAGCAATATTTGCCTCACCCCATGCAACTTGCTCAAAAGTCCTTTTCCATTTCCCTATGTAGACTTGAAGTCCCTTTTTGCAATTCCTAGAGCTAAAAATTGTATTTTTCCACATATACGCACCCTAACAGATATACAACATGCGTATACGCAGGTTGCACCACTACAACCCGCGTGCATCGGGTTTTGTGCCCATAATTAAAAAATGGTGTTGGGTTTCCATGTCACGTCACGAGATCCATGATCCTTGACCTTACATATATTGGATATGTTCTGACTCGGCCCTTCAGTTCCATTTGAAGGATATAAATGGGCCATATCCAAGGTGTGGAAGAGGGGAGAAGAATTCAACTTTGAGAGAAAAGTTACTCTAGAGAAATTATTCACTTCATATTGAGTTTGCATCCCTTTGTCCTTTTAATTCTGAACCCATTGTTCAACCCCCAATATCTTCCCTCTTTGATGGAGAACCTCATTGTATCTCTTATATGAGCTTGCCTTTGGTGGAGGATTGAAGTGGTGGAGGCCCAACTGGAAGGGACCTAGTTTCTTGATTCCAATACACGTTGACACAGAAGTTTGTCATTCATACACTTTTGTTGATCATATTTTAATAGAAATATTCTTTTCTCATCAAATTAATGTCTTGCAAATATTTGAATTGTTATTCCATGGGCGTATTTGTTATGAATATTGATGGATTACGCTACTATATGAGATAATTGTATATATTATCACCATATGCTTGTGTATCGTGGTTGTTGAGGACAAGTTGCAAGTGTATAGATTTGAGTCAAGTGCTCAACGTTGGTCTTCTTTGAACATTCAGACAAGGTAAGATCTTTATCTTGTCTTGTTAACATCTTTGTTTATATAGCATACTTGAGACTAGAGTTGATTTCTGTAGTCATTCCATCTGTTGTGATTTACCCCATGCCATAGAGTGATTTTCCTCGTAACAGAATTGTTGACCATACTGGGGATTGAATCTTCTTTTCGGGGTTTGGAGTGTTTTTCTCCTTTGATTTCTCTCGGTTAGCTTGATTTTTCTTGTCGTCTGATTGCTTGACAACCTATTTTCATTTTTGAATATGAGTTTCTTGGCCTTATACTTAACCTAGAAGTGTTTCAATACATATACATGGTTTTTCCCTTGACAGACATGTACATACATGAGCTATCGTTCTATGGGGCGCGTACATACGCGGTATTTTCTTGAACAGTCATGTACATCATCCTTGTTTGCTTGATTTTTGAGTTTGATGTTTATTGGGTACGTTTTGATGGTTGTCGAGTCTTCTTGGGTCTCTATCATAACTATTAGGTGCCTATAAAGTGATATGAAACCTTTATTTGGTTGAATTTTTGGGCGGTTTTTTCTTTCTCATCATATTTTTCATTGGTTGTCCTTGCATTTTGGGTTGGGTGTTTGCTTCTCAATATCCTGCTTGGTTTGTCTCTTTTTTATTACAATAGGATTTATATATCAAGGTGTTGTTCAGTCCTTGCATTTTCATTTCTTTATATTGAAAATACAAAAAATATACATTTTGCATGTTGAAATTTTCTCTTTTGGGTTCTTATTATCGATCTTGATACATGTATGGAAATATTGCATCTTATTTGAAATTGCAGAGGTGAATTGAAAGTTGCATTTTTTAAAGGCTTATCATTTATTGAGAATTGAAGTTAGGAATTTGCATTGTATTCATATTCATTTCTTTTATTTACTGATTCATAACATCATCAATTTCACAGCCACATCTTTTGAGTAAACAAAGCCACTAAAAGTAACGCTGATAAATTTAAAATTGATTAGAAACGATTTTATTTTTTGGGGTGCACAAACTAGCTTAAGATTTAGATCCTTGGAATAGGATTTTGTGAGTAAACTTCTCCAAGGCTACTAAACTCAACATATGTGTCTAACTAAGGGAGTGGTGAAATCCATTGTATAATTGGTGACGTCAGGAGGCTCCACTCACACCAGAGTTAATAACGAGGTCGCGCGAAGTTGGTTGGGGAGATATCACTCCAATACCTTCTTAGCGTAAGAGATATTTCTGGGGATATATTCGTATATGGGGGTATTTCTAGTACCTTTACCTCTTTGAGAGGCGGTTCTTTCGGTATTTCAGGCTTTGTTACCCTGCCCATATGGTGGACCTGACTTACGACTGTTCTCCTGCGCATTGGTTATATCGTGGTGGATTTAGTTGCCTGACATAGGTAGCCACATAGGTTACTTTCAAGGGTTATTCTACAGGTACCTTGAGTCAGATAAGGGTCAAACAACACACAACCTTTATGGAGGATTACCTCTCTGGGGGGATCTTACCGACTATGCTGTTAAGCCCAAGAGGTCCCTTATAACTGATTATGATACCTCCAATATTTTGAAGGGAATCTCAGACCGCTCTTGGGAGAGGCATACCTACTTTAGGGAGGGAGGCTCCTTTCAGCCACTTTATCCTGTTTGTGTTTATATTGGCCCTTTTTGTTTATTTTGGTGTGCTCTTTGATTGTTTGTTAGCCTTAGGATATGTTTTTATATCTCAAGTCTTAAGTCATCGTGGAGCTAGACCAGCTTCCTTGCAGGTTTCGCTATTTTTTGAAGTTACCACTGCATCTTGAGTCTTTTCCTTCTAAAAGGAATAAAGTTAACAAACATGGTACACACACCTCCACCTACCAGACTTGTGATCATACAAGTATGAGTACTGAGCCAAATCAAAAAGATATTGGGATTCCTTCAACTCCCATACCTACTATAGTTAATGGTATTCCTTCGACACCTTCAACCACCATGGTTGTAGTGTCGGAGGTTCTCATCATCACTCATATCCGGCATGTGGTTGCTACTCAAACCATAGTCATGAACCCTTTTGGGCCTCTTTTTCATTCGCCATGATATATATCTCAGTGCATACCTACGACCTCTAGCCCTTTCTCTTATGGTATGGCAAATTTCACATCGCAATTTTCATCCTCCATTCCAACATCTAATACAAATCCTAGTATTGGACCTGAGGGCATGTCCCCTTCATATATTCCTCTCTCTCTTAGGGGAACTCAAATTCCCCAAACAAATTCATCGGTCAGAGGTCAATTTCTTCTTTAGATCTAATCATGGTCTGAATACTCCTAGATGGAGTAATCAACCAAGTGGACAAGATTATGCTTATGTTATGTCCTTTACACCTACCTCCTCCACACTGATTCCAACCAACACGTTTGGCATGAGAAATCCACCTCTATCCTTCAGATTTCCACCTAGAGGAGGTCAGTTCCATACTTTGGGCAACCCCCAACCTGGAGCTACTCTGGTTGGGGGAAATATTTACAACCCTCATCATAACATTCCTACTGGAATGGTGCCCAACCAACCCCTTATGAATTAGTTTGGAGGGGGGTTTTACAACCATGGACAAGGCCATGGTGCATACCATAACCCTGGATGGGTTGCGATTCCCCAACATCAATCTTTCCCAGGAGCTTGGGGATAGATACCACAACCCCTTCTCCCTTTTCTATCCATGCTCAGTTTTCCAGACTTATCAAGATTAATGAATGACCCGATGCGTCATGACCCGACATGGCCCCCTGTCCCCACCAAGATTCCTTCGAATATTCTGAAATTAGAGGGAAAGATTGGTGAGGATCCTAGTGATCATGTCACTACTTTCCATCTTTGGTGCTCTTCCAATTCCCTTAATGACGATTCTATTCGTTTAATATTGTTTCAATGCACCCTCACGGGGGTTGTAGTGAAATGATTCATAGAGTTACCAGGGGGGACATACGGGAATTTTAATAAGATGGTTTTAGTGTTCCTCAACCACTTCCAATTTTTGGTTCGTTACGATGCTAACATAGAACTTCTATCGCCCTCCACCAGGACAAAGCCACCTATATCTCTGATCACATCTACGAGTGGCATAGACGTAAGAGGTTGATAAAAGCTTACATTCCTCCAGAGTTCATGTTGGAATGGTTTCTTAAGTCTTTACTATCTTATATTTCGAAGGATGTTTCTACATCTGGGGCAACATCTGAGGAAGAAGCGACTTTTAAATCCCAACAGTTAGATCTCATATATGCTCAGTCTGGGATGTTGTACGAAATTATTCCTGATGCACCGAGGTCAAACTATGACCCTAGAAAAAATCCTGGGCCTCATGCCGGTTGCATTATAGACTCCGCGAATGTTAAATCTACAGACTTGGTGACAAGCCAGTTGAAATATTTGTCTCTAATCCAGTCTGTAGGAGGACAAGCTTCATCTGTGTCCTCCACTCCCACTCAATTGGCGGATGTGCATTCTGTGCAATCGTCGACCAACCCGAATGGTAACCAACAACCAGGAGGGAATAAAAAGAAAGGACACGGTAAGAATCGTAAGGGTGGGAGGAATAATGATAATAAAACAAAGGACAACACTAACAATGATAGATTGAAGGTTAATGCTAGTGAGGGAAAGAAAGAGAAGCGGAAGGTGAAATTCCCTTGTAAGCTTTGTATTTAATGCTAGTTAGGGAAAGAAAACTGATCGATCGTTACGATTTTCCCATCGTGAGGAAAACATAAAGTACGAAAAATGGATGATATGACTGCAGTCATAGCATAAGTCCAGCTACACCCTAGTAATAAGCTATATTCAAGGGGCACATCCACCACCTCGACATCCACCTCCACTGTATTTCCACCTAACTGGACTGAAAAGGTAGAAGGAATATCATGGGGATGGAAAGAACAACAGAAATGCGGTCAACATAGTCGAAGATTGAGGGAGGTTTTGTGAGCCAATGGCTTTCCAATAGGTTAGGGACATAACGCATGTTGCAGTGCTTTCATCAATAACAATACGTTTGATGGTATACTTTGAGTAATCCACATGGATTTGGAAGGCCACGTGGTAAGGAAAGCGAGGTTGAACATCTGTAACGTCAAAATTGATAACCTTAGAGCCACAAGGGTCTAGAGATCCTAATGCAGATAACAAGGAATTCATATGTGAAGGACACGTCTGGAGTACCTCCAAAGTCGACATTGCGCAAGGGGTTTGACCCAGATCCTCAATAATCGAGTAATTATGGGAAACTCTAGCATTATGCTTGTGGGTAGAGTGTTTGAGGACTCCTTTTGGAATACGAGACATAGGCTCTGGATTTTCGATCTGTATAGGCGTCTCCGAATGAGAGGGAGAATCTAGACCTGGAACAACCTGTGCAAAACTGTAGTCGCGAGACCGAGTGGCTATACATTAATATGAGACTTGACCATATTGATGCATAGATGATCACTGTCATGCACCGGTGGGTTTTGACTTCCACTTGCCGCATTTTCAGAATTAGAGGAGATTGATGGCATTTGTTGATTATGCGCAAAAGGGTTAGTCAGCACATCGGGAGGTAGAGATAAAAGCCTCTCATCTTCCTCGAGTTTGGGGCACAAGTGGGTAAGGTGATCATAAATACAAAGCTTACAAGGGAATTTCACCTTCCGCTTCTCTTTCTTTCCCTCACTAGCATTAACCTTCAATCTATCATTGTTAGTGTTGTCCTTTGTTTTATTATCATTATTCCTCCCACCCTTACGATTGTTACCGTGTCCTTTCTTTTTATTCCCTCCTGGTTGTTGGTTACCATTCGGGTTGGTCGGCGATTGCACAAAATGCACATCCGCCAATTGAGTGGGAGTGGAGGACACAGATGAAGCTTGTCCTCCTACAGACTGGATTAGAGACAAATCTTTCAACTGGATTGTCACCAAGTCTATATATTTAACATTCGCGGAGTCTATAATGCAACCGGCATGAGGCCCAGGATTTTTTCTAGGGTCATAGTTTGACCTCGGTGCGTCAGGAATAATTTCGTACAACATCCCAGACTGAGCATATATGAGATCTAACTGTTGGGATTTAAAATTCGCTTCTTCCTCAGATGTTGCCCCAGATGTAGAAACATCCTTCGAAATATAAGATAGTAAAGACTTAAGAAACCATTCCAACATGAACTCTGGAGGAATGTAAGCTTTTATCAACCTCTTCCGTCTATGCCACTCGTAGATGTGATCCGAGATATGGGTGGCTTTGTCCTGGTGGAGGGCGATAGAAGTTCTATGTCAGCATCGTAACGAACCAAAAATTGGAAGTGGTTGAGGAACACTAAAACCATCTTATTAAAATTCCCGTATGTCCCCCCTGGTAACTCTATGAACCATTTCACTACAACCCCCGTGAGGGTGCATTGAAACAATATTAAACAAATAGAATCATCGTTAAGGGAATTGGAAGAGAACCAAAGATGGAAAGTAGTGACATGATCACTAGGATCCTCACCAATCTTTCCCTCGAATTTCAGAATATTCGAAGGAATCTTGGTGGGGACAGGGGACCATGTCGGGTCATGACACATCGGGTCATTCATTAATCTTGATAAGTCTGGAAAATTGAGCATGGCTAGAAAAGGGAGAAGGGGTTGTGGTATCTATCCCCAAGCTCCTGGGAAAGATTGATGTTGGGGAATCGCAACCCATCCAGGGTTATGTTATGCACCATGGCCTTGTCCATGGTTGTAAAACCCCCCTCCAAACTGATTCATAAGGGGTTGGTTGGGCACCATTCCAGTAGGAATGTTATGATGAGGGTTGTAAATATTTCCCCCAACCAAAGTAGCTCCAGGTTGGGGGTTGCCCAAAGTATGGAACTGACCTCCTCTAGGTGGAAATCCAAAGGATAGAGGTGGATTTGTCATGCCAAACGATGGGAAAATCGTAACGATCGATCAGTTTTCCTTTGCGCACGCTAGCCCTAATGCATCAGTTGGACCTTCAATCACCGTGATAGAAAATTCTCAACCGACAACTGAGGATATTGGTGTCTGAATTTATTCCTCCCTAATGGGTACCTTTGATTTCATGGCACCAATTCATCATATATATGCCATGTCCAGTAGGTCTACTTCATCAATGAGGTCCGTTCCTTTCCACACTTCATATTTTAACGATCCTTGGACCCTACCTTCCCCGACATTGTCTTGTGAAGGTCAGTCACATATTGGAATGGAAATTCGATTGTCAGTGGCATAGATAACATATCAGGTTGTTCTCGACTCTACTGTCAACCCGGATCATTTCCACTCGCAGACGGACAAGGAGGATCCTGTTCTCCGACCCATATGGGCCACTTCATCATATTTCTCACATGATTTCCTCGATGATACTTAACCTCCAGATGAAGCAATCATAGAGGCCATGAATGGTTCGAATAGGCCATGGGATGATATGCATCATCGCTCTTACTTCCTCCCAGATATTGTTAGGATTGAACAAGATGATTTTAGATCTACCTTGAGCGAGATATTTGGTCACACCGTAGTTCCACTAGATATGCACAACATTTATGTTGAAGTAAACATGGCGAGTATTTTTACTATCGTCACGATCGACATCTCTCGTATTCCTGGTAAAATTGAAAATGTGTGTATCGGTGTAGATTGTTCGCCTGAAGAAATTCAAATCTATACCGAGCTCTTCAAAGAATTTTGTGATGTATTCACTTGGTCATATAAAGAGATGCCAAGAATTGACCCTCAGATTATCGAACATGAGATTAAAAACTACCCGGATGCTAAACATGTTCAAAAACGACTTAGAGTTGTTAATCCTAGGAAGGCCCCTTCTATTAAGGCAGAGGTGGAGAAACTGTTTAATGCAGGTTTTATCTACCCAATTCCCTTGACTGAATGAGTATCCAATCTCGTTCCCGTGAATAAGAGGCAAGGAACCATCCGTGTGTGTATGGATTTTCGAGACCTGAATAATGCTTGTCCTAAAGACAACTTCTTGACACCTTTCATTGATTATATCCTAGATGAGTGTGAAGGAAGCGAGGTTTTTTCTTTTATGGGAGGATTTTCAGGATACAATCAAATTCAGATTAAACCTGAGGATCAACATAAGACGACATTTATTTGTCCTTTGGGTACTTTCGCATATCGAAAAATTCCTTTCGGTCTTAAAAATGTTGGAGAAACCTTCCAACAAGCCATGACCTTCTCTTTTCACGATCTCAAGCATATATTCTAAGCCTACTTCGATGATCTCGCTGCTCACTCTCGCAAGAGAGTGGATCACTCTATCCACCTTTGACTAGTTTTTGAGAGATGTCGTTATTATCTCATCCATTTAAACCCTCATAAGTGCATCTTTTGTGTTAGTTCGGGTTGTCTTTTATAATTCTTAGTTTTTTAGACTAGGATCATGGTATATCCTATAAAGGTTGAGGCAATACGTTGATTGCCTCCCCCGTGTAACATTCGTCAGCTTCAAGGTTTATAAGGGAAAGATAACTTCTTACGTCGGTTTATAGTAAACTATGCCAATATTACTAAGGGTTTCATGCGTCTCTTGAAGAAGGACACTCTGTTTATATGGGATGAGCGAGCCCAGGAATCCTTCGATGCTCTTAAGAAATCCTTGGTATCGACGCCTCTACTGAAGCCTCCAGACTATAGTAGATATTACTTTATTTATATCACCGCATCCGAAGGGATGGTTGGTATGGTTTTATTTTAGGAGGATGATGAGCTCCATGAGCACGTCATTTACTATCTTAGTTGAAACTTAGTCGATCCTGAACTCAAGTACTCTCATGTTGAGAAGCTCACTTTGGCAGCCGTACATGCGGTTCAAATATTACGACACTATATATTGATTTGAAAAACTATTGTAGTTGTTGATGTCAACCCATTTCAATACATCCTTACTAAACGTATCATAAGGGGGAAATATAATAAATGGATTGTCATCTTTCAAGAGTTTGATCTCGATTTTGCTTCAACAAAATCCAAGAAATCGCTAGTTTTTTTCTAAGTTAATATTGGACTTCCCTTGGTTAGATGAGGACGTTATTCATGTCGATTCATTTGTGGATGAACACATTTTCCTTGTCTCATCTTTGGACCCCTGGTATGGAGACATCTTGATCTACCATCAAACCTTGAAGTTCTCTCAGCATCTTTCGAGAAACGATCGATAGCGTATACAATATAAAGCTAAGAATTACCTTATCTTCAGTGACACTTTGTATCACCAAGGCATAGATAATATATTGCATCGTTGTTTGAATCACGAAGAGGCTAAGTCTGTTCTTAATGATTGTCATAGTAGGGCTTGTGGTGGTCATCTATATGGGCTTTCGAAAACCTAGAAGATATTGTGATCCGGTTATTTTTGGTCGTCTATTTTTAAACATTGCATCGAAGTGGTCAAGAAGTGTCACCCTTTCCAGGTGTTCAATCGAAATATGCACTCGCATCCAACCCCTCTTCACCCGGTCATCACCGTCGGTCCCTTCACCAAGTGGGGGAGGGATTTTGTGGATTGCAACCCAACTTTGGTTGGGGGGATCAACATATTATTGTGGTCATAGAATACTTTACTAAGTGGGTCAAGGCCATGCCTACAATTAAATATGATGGTAAGACTGTTGAATTTTTCATGTTCAATCAAATTATAGCCAGGTTTGAAATCCTGAGTGAGATTGTCACTGATCAAGGCAGTCACTTTCAGAATGAAATGATGAAAGAGTTAGCATTGAAACTGTGGTTTAAATATTTTCATTCTTCCCCTTAATATCCCCAGGCAAATGGACAAGTAGAAGTCTTGAACAAGTCTCTCAAGACCATTTTGCATGAAACTGTCAGCCAAAGCAAATCTGACTGGCATCTCATGCTTTACCCTGCGCTTTGGGCATACTGAACCTCGGTTAATACTTTCATCGTATTTTCTCCTTTTCAGTCAGTACACAGTGTGGAGTCGATTCTTCCTATTGAATGTGAAATCCCTTCTCTTAGACTGGTAGTTGAGCTCCTACCTGACACTTCTAATATCGAAGAACGCTTCGTACACCTAGAGAGCTTAGATGAGCAGTGTCAAGATGCCTCTACGACTATCGAAGTGAATAAATGAAGTGTTAAGGTCTAGTATGATAATTCTATCTATCCTCGGAAGTACGTTGAAGGTCACTTGGTTCTCTTGTATGACCAAGCCAAAGAATTGTTGGGGTCAGGCAATTTCAACCCCATGTGGCATGATCCTTATATTGTGTGACGTGTTTTAGAAAAAGGAACCTACGAATTAGAAGACTATGAAGGGAATATGTTGGATGAGCCCATAAATGGGCTCTACTTGAAAAGATACTACGCTTGAGTCCCAAGCTTGGGCGTAACTCTTTGTATACTAGTGTATCTTAGTGTATATATCTTTTCCCTTTTGTCATTGAATTGCTTATCGAGTTTTCCCTTGGTTGGAATATGTCAACGAAGTCTTCATTTTAATTAGGATTCATAGATGGTGTCACTCATCATACACGGAACTTGGCTTCTGCCACTTGGTTCATTTACTCACCCGAGGGTCAAATGGTATCTTCAGGTGGCGTTTCTCTAGGGCCATCAATGAATAATGTGGTCGAATATAGCACCATTATAGAGATTTTACACGATGCCATTTCACATGGTATTCATTCTTTAGAAGTTTTCCTCGATCCTCAATTAGTAGTGTGTCAGTTGAACGACAATTACCATGTGCGAGACCCTACTCTACTTCGACGATTCCTACGGGTACGACTTTTGGAACAAAATTTTGATTTTATTACTTATAATCACATACCTAGAAGTTATAATTATGTATCTGATGCATATGATAATTATGTTTTAGATTAGCATTTTTCACATAATGAAAATAAAACACATTCACCAATGTACACATTGTAATATAAGTAAATCTGAAGACCAATGTTTTATATTTCTCAAAAAAATATGGTGTTATAGTACAAAATTGGGGCTCACACCCTCAAAATAAATATGCAGTCAATCAATACAATAACCATGACATGAACAACTGTGGCACCGAATGTGTGTCATGATAACATAGTACGACATTTTTGAGACGCCGAAAGAGTCGCACCCAAGCACGGGGTACGCCTACCACCTACCATTGCATTTCCTCCGACAAATCCTCTACCTGAACCATGGGAATTCTTTGCGTCAAACGAGACAGGTTTCCCTGCACGTTTTGAACCACTATCTCAACGTCTCCTCCCGCTGGATCATCCCCCTGGTGCCTCCATTGGTGTCGTTGGATTCCATCTGGATGTCGTGGACCCACATATGCATGAAAATACATGTTTAACTTAGTACTTGACATCATCCAAAAATATTTTTGTTTTTCTTTTACAAAAATACAAAAAAATGAAATATTTTAAAACTTTTCATACCTATGTCTCCGTAGGAGGAACCTGGTGGTAATGGAATGCCCATATCTCCTCTGAAGTCGATTCCTACATATGGGTAGTCATACAGAGCTATCACCTGCCTACGCCACCAGAATAAAAACTCGTCGTTTTAGGGTGTTGGTACCCTACCACCCCCCAATCACCTCATCACCTCGGTCCATCGTACCATGGTTGGATTGCGAGGTCCATGCGGAAAAATATTGACTCTAGGGCCCAAGCCTGGAACCTGCTCGAAGAAAAAACTACATAAGATAGACGTGAACTTGAAGTTTCTCTTTCTACCTTGTTTGCAGACTGTTAGGTGGCTCTTCATGTTGGCCAACAATAATTACAAAAGTCGTAGAAATGCTATTTACTATTAACTTCCCACAATGAGAATAATAATCATGGATTAGACTTTGATATGGATTCCAAGCCCAATTAAAGGCAGGAAATATATTGGCTACGTGAATTGCATCTATAATGTAGGAAGTCATATCAAAACCAGAATTTTTCATACCTTGAGGATCTTGAACTCAAATCATGATGTTGAATGATAGGATACTAGCCCAATTGAATATGTTTCTGATCTTATCCACTGTGTAGGCCATAGAAAACCATTCCATCCTAAAGTGGGTGTCGATATCCTCATCATAGAGCCTACAAATAATTTTGTTTAAGATTATGTATGGGTCTTTCAGATACTGTGCCGGGACATACCTCTCCCATTTCTTCAACAACCATTCTTCATCAACAAACCAATCCTCCATTAGAGTTTCAAAGTCATTGTGATCGAATCCAAATTTATACAGGAACAATTCATCCAGTGCAATAGTGGGTTATAGGGTTTTATACCAAAATTTGATGCCTTGTGCCTTTATAGATGCAGTTGAAACACCTGAAGCATTAACTATTAACACTATGTCCTTTTTTATATGTGAAAAACACCATCTTAAAACATCGTTGTAAGGGAAAAGTTCTAGATGAGCAACTACAATGTGGATGTCACTTTTGTGTATATTTTTCTACTTGTCGATGTCTTCATCGTCAGATGGGAAATTTTCATTCTGGAACATGTGGTAAATATCATAGTAGCTTGGATGGTACTATCTTCCATCATTTTTATTTGTGTTGGAAATATTGAGAGAGTCATGTCCATGAATAAGAGAGGGAACAACAACTATTTGAATTTTTCCCTTCTTGGTTTGCTTTTGAGACATGTTGTTACATGTTTAAATAGTCACGTCAAATGGAATTAAGTCAGCATTGAATTGTTACAGAGAATATTGATACACAACAATCTGCAATAACCTTACCTGTTACTCTGAAGACTATATCCCAAAGCACAATTTACTCGACTTTTGCAGCAGGGGTGTTGGTGTGTTTTTTCACGGTATTACAGTCAATTGAGGTCGATTATTCCTTAACAGGGTTATAAATTTTCCCAAATTACCCAAAACCTGTGTAATTAATGTAAAACATGTTACATCTCCGACTTGTTCATATTCATACGATGTGCCATAAGTATTTCTTGTCTACAACTCAATGATCATGACCATTGTTGTATCATTGGGGAGGTGGAGTTGATAAGCAATGGAGCATGTTGATATCGTCATCGAGATATTGCAAAATCAAAGCTTAGTCAGTAAGGAGGGCAATGCAATTTTTCGATGACGAAATACTTGCATTAGTAAGTATCTTCAAAGAAAGTTCTAAAGGGTGGTGACGAGATTACATGGTCTTACAATTAGAACACCTAGGATAAGCCTTTCCCTTTCATTTTACGTCATTAGATTAAAAATATTATGTGTGTAAGGTCAAAGAAAGGGGTAAATTTTAACAGTCATCTTTGAGTGATGGATTGATCTGGGCCATCAAATGGTTCCAAGGTTAGATCATTGACGATTTGTTTTGAGTGATATCATCATCGACATATTCGACATGGAGAATATATGTAAACCTGTGATGTTCCCCGACGACGAAATGTTTTTTTCCGAAATGGGTAATCCAAACAAATATTGCCATGTGTGAGCATAAATTTCCGTGAAAGTTGAATAAGTGTCATAATGTGGGGAAACATAAAGGCTAGGACCCAGTTGGAACATAGTACATCATTACAACTGGGGTAAGTTCGGAAACCAATCACAGTTGGCCACTTGTGCAGTGATATGGCTCTTTAAAGTGCAAGTATCATCATCGGGAGATTGCAAATAACCCTCGAAGGATTTATTTTTACAGAGGTTCACCGAAAAAGACATTGTAAAGGCATCGTCATCGGAACTTTCATATTCAATCAAATTAGAATGCCAGATCCCAATTGTTGACGATANATCACATGGGTAAGGAGGTGAGGGGATAAGTAGATGTAGATGGTCTCGACTTTAAGCAGGTTTCAAGGTAGTTGGGGGAAATTCCAGAAAGGGTCTATTATGATGGATTTGAGTAGAAATGGTAGACTATGCATCAAATTCCTTACGGCATTTTCATACAAGCATCAATCTCAGAAGTTAATAATCATTAGGCTAAAAAAGATTACTACCTTGCAAAATTTTGGTAGTATGGGTACCCACTAAAACTCAAGAGTTTTAGTAGGTTTTTGTGTGTGTCACAACAAATGATGACTTTCTCGGAGAGCCAGTTATCTCTATTCCAAATTGACCTTCGGATCATGACTCTTTAACTGCATAATTTCTTAAAATTTGATAGGTGGATCAGTATTGTGGACCCCACAACACTTGCTCTTTCTGAAAGATAAGAATGTAGCACCATCCTTAATTATCTTCACGATAATACCAATGATATAATTAAGGGAGGGACTTATTTTATACATATGAAGGAGTGAGACACCACAAAATCATGTTCTTGACTATTTATAGACCAATGTGTGTTCCTCATCTATTTTTTCTAGAATTTCTTTGCTACCAATGAGCATCCATAGCCTCGACAATGTTGCCTCAGTATCATACAATAATATCCCCGCTACCAGTGAGATTACATAGCCCTGATGGGTTTACTTGTACTTCCCACACCATTATTAGTGTTTTCAACTTCCCATTTATTTGAACTATATATTCCACCCTTTAGGTTTGTAATGTATTTATCATTTCTACACAATGGGTTCTTAGGAAGTGGGGTGATACAAGATTTTCTTTGATATGCAGGTCTCATTCTTTATTTCAACTTCATGGGTCCTTTTCATATAGATCTTCATTAAGCTAGTCGAGAATATGGAAATCTCACAAGCATTATCTAGAAGACATATGTGGCCAGTGCATGTTATTGTTTATGACTAATTGAGTCATAAGTGAGAGTGATCATGAAAAAATAACATATCTCTCACTGATTTAAGAATTTGAACCCATTTAAAACATAATCTGAGGCTCTTCCGATAACAAAGTATCCTGAACTCTTTCTAGGCAATGCGACCATAAGTTATAACTTGTTTTATTATATACCACATGCAAGGTGTTTCATATTTACCAAGTCACCCAAATAGTTATCCTTATGCAAACTAGGTGCTCAGCTTGTAACAAAAACTCCAATAAACCAAACTTGGAACAAGTTAGTAGAGGATTTATTACAAGAGTAAAGTAAATACAACATGGTAAAGCAAGAAAATAGAAGATATTCTGAAAATATTTACAAAAAAACAAAAGTGAAATTACTATGTACAAAAATACATCACCTGGGGTTGATTAGGAGAAGTATTGTTTAATCACTTTTCCATTGACAGGGAGCTCCTCGTCTCCCTCCAATGTCCTGAGTTTAAAATTTACTGGTCCAATATTCATATGGATTTGAAATGGACCTAGCCAGAGCTTCTGGAATTTGGTATGCTTCCCTTTAATTTCATTTTCCTTATCCCACAACAACAGATGGTCAAGTGAGAAGGTTCAAGGCAAGACTAGTAGCAAAATGATTCCATCATATTCATGGGATATGTTATGATGAGATCTTTGATCCTGTAGAAAATATGGACTCCATTCGCTTGGTTCTATCCATTACAGCAGTCAAAGGATGGGAAGTTCACCAAATGGACGTGAAGAATGATTTTCTTCATGGTGATATTTCAAAGGAGATCTACATGGAGCAACCATTGAGGTTCATTCAGAACTCATCTTTAGTATGCAGACTGAAGAATTCACTCTATGGCCTCAAGCAGGCACCTAGAGCATGGTATGAAAAGATGGATTATTATTTTCTTTCACATGATTTTGTTATATGCAAATTTGATTGCAATGTTTACATGTTGAGTACTATTGACTCTTTGATGATTTTGGTACTCTATGTTGATTATCTTTTGATCACTGGTAGCTATGCTTCAACCATTTTTGTGGTCAAAGTTATTTTTCATGACATGTTCTCTATGATGGACATGGGTCCACTTCACTTCTTTATTCATCTTAAGATTAGTCAAGATTCTTCTGGAATCAAACTTTCTTAGGATAATTATTCCAGGGATCTTCTGGATAGATTCCACATGACATACTATAAGTCTACACCTACACCCTTCTTATCTAGGATCGGACTTGAGGATGGGGGGAATACACCATTAATGGACATCACTTTGTATCGATAGTTGGTTGGGAGTCTTTTGTATCTCACCTGCACCCGTCTAGATATCTCATATGAAGTAGGAGCAGTTTCTAGATACATGCAGGAGCCCCATGATCTACACTTGAAGGATTCCAAGCACATTCTCAGATATGTTTAGGGAACCATGAGTTATGGGATTCACTATGTAGTTGGTTGTGCATTGGATCGCATAGGATTCACAGATTCATATTGGGATGGAAATGGAACAAATCACAAGTACACTTCAAGGTACACCCTCAATTTAGGGTCAAGCCCTATTTTTTGTTCAAGTAAGAAGCAATCAACCATTACTTTATCTTCCACATAGGCTGATTACAAAAGAGTAGTCAACTATTTCATTCAGGCACTTTGACTGCAACACTTCCTTACCGAGCTTGGTATCTAGTTTCATTTTTCGACTGTCATATGGTGTGACAATCAGAGTACAATGAGATTTTTTAGAGATCTAGTACAACGACAACGAATCAAACACATTGAGGTACACATGCATTTCATCAAAGATCTAGTAAATGATAGGATCATTAATCTGCAGTTATGTCCTTCCTCTGAACAGACTGCTGAAATATTCACCAAGACCTTCATTGGGTTGAAGTTTCAGACTTTGCAGGATTTTCTTGGAAAAGAACACAGTTTCCTAGTAGCTACTTTTACTTCTTTTGATGCATTATCTTTTGAGGGGTTTTTTTCCCACGTGGTTTTCCCTCTTTCCTCATTTTTATTCAGTGTTCATTAGTTGCATTGTACATGAGTACCTAATATGGCCTAGTTTCCGGGACTTGTTTTATATTACTCCATAGTGATGTTCAAGGGGGGTGTTGGAGATATTACTATTTTTGACTGACTAGTTCAGTGATAGTTTACTGGAGCTAGATCTATTTTAGAATTTCTATTTTAGACCATCACTATTGTGCATGCATTCCTAAGAAAATATCATTGTTTGTTCACTTTTCTTAATTATGGAATGTTTTTCCTATATGAGAGTATATCACTCATTCATTGTATTCATTATTGATTAGTTCATTGGAGTAGTGTGAGTATTTCTCATTCTTCCATATTGAATCTCTCGTCCTTTTCTTGATAATCTTTGTTTGTACTTGCTTTAGTTAGGTCTCCTATGCATGTTTCCATGAAACATTGACATAGAAGAAGTAATTTTATCGAAGAAATTCCCTTGGAGAAGGTATATATAAAGTAACAAGATGATATAATTGTTGTTGACTCGTTTCCAGAGTTAAAAAAGATTGTGCAACAGATAAATTTGTTGGTGATGTGAAGATTGAAGGCATGCATGAAGATGTGAATAAAGAAGTGAATCATAATGTATCAAAAGTAGAGCAAATAGAAGATGGAAATGAAGCTAATATGTTCATAAAGATTGAAGATGAACATGACATGTAACTTCATGGAGTAGTTGCAACAAGTGATGGGATGCATGAGCATAATAGTGGTCCACTAGATCACCCAAAAGGCAATAGTTTATGAGGATGTAATTGAAAAGGAGGAGATGGCCATGATGGAGATAGCCATAGGGGAAAAGGAAGAGTAATGTAAAAAGGTCTTTATGAGATTTCTTGAAGAAGATGACATTGATATAGTAAACATTCAAGATGGGGTTGTAGAGAGAAGTGTTTAAACAAAAGATGAGCCATTGAGAGAGATAACAATTAGGAAATATTGATTTCTATAATGTTTTGCAAAACATTTGTAGTAGTGATGCACAATGTGAAAAAATATGAAGTAACAATAAATGATGTGTTAATGAGTAATATATAACATATGCAAAGAGAAGTGNTGATGTTGAATATAAAAAAAAAAAAAAAGGCGAAGATGTGTCATAAACTTTAAAGGTGATGCATAAGAGTATGGGATGCAATGACCTTCTTGGGGTGGAGTAGTGTGAATAAGTGAGACCCATTGAACTTGAATTGTAGAATGAAGAGGTACTAAGGTTGATGAAGGAGATGTTGACAAGGATAATGCTAGATATGAGATTATGCATAAAAAAGAGTGAAGAGGAAAGAAGAAATTCACGAGGATAAATGTAGATATGAGATCATTCATAAAAAAGCATGAAGAGGGAAGAATACCATTGTTAAATGGAGAAGGAGAAGAGTGAAGTAGTGTAGTAGAAGAGACAAAAGAAAGGGAAGAAGATGAGAACACAAACAAAAAAATATTTGATTTCTATAATTAGAGATTAACATTTTTTGTGTGATCGGAGAAAGGTACATATGAGATGATACATAAAAAAGAGTGAAGAGGAAAGAAGACCAATGTTAGATGGATAAGGAGAAGAGTGAAGTAGTGTGGAAGAGGAGACAAAAGAAAAATGAAGAAGAAGACACAAGTACAAATAAAAAATATTTTGTTTCTATAATTAAAATTTGATATGTTTTGTGTAATCATGGAATGGGAAGTTGTGTTATCTCGTAAAGAATCCAAAAAACCTTTCCTTTTAAAAAGAAAGAAGAAAACTACCACAAATAAAAAAAAATATTTACTTTATTTAATTAGAAGTGGACATGTTTTGTGTAATCATGGAATGGGAAGTTATATTATCTCCTAAGGAATCCAAAAAACCTTTCCTTGAAGTCACTAAACTTTCATACATTTTAAGAAGCCAATGAGCTAACACATTTTAAGAAGCCCCTATTTTTTCATATATTTAAATATGCTTAAACACATTTTTTCCATAAATATCAACTTTCTAATGCTATTGTAGTCCAACAAAAGATTTAGAACTTTTGAAAGGTGGAAGAGGATCACTCAATTTGAACTTATAACTAGACATGCATTTTAAAAATTGGAGAATACTCTGCTGGAACTTTCCCTCAAGACCGACGATCTGCCTCACTGTGATACGGATATACACTGTCTGGAGACGGAGAGAAACGGCCTCCTCCTGGCTGAAGAGGCACTGTGGCGCCAACGTAGCAGAGCCACTTGGATCAAGTGTGGGGACAGTAACACGAATTTCTTCCATGCTTATTCCAGCAACTGCATAAATAAAAAACACATTTGGGCAATAACAGATGGTGCATGCAACTCTATAAAGGATTAGCATTTATTAACGTGAGCAGCTTCTGAACACTTCAAGAAGTTTTATGGAGCTAAATCGGATCCCCAAATTGCCGATTCGGTTAGTGTGGCCAGCCTCTATCCCAGAATGGCAACGGCGGAGGACATTAGCCTCATGGATCGACCTTGTTCATTACAGGAGGTAAAAGATATCCTTCTCTCCTTTAAAACTGATAAGAGCCCTGATCCGGATGGTTGGACCGTCGAATTTTTTCTCTATTATTTCAATATAGTAGGCCCTGAACTACTTGATCTGGTTGAAGACTCGAGGCTTATAGTAGGCCCGGAACTACTTGATCTGGTTGAAGACTCCAGGCTTCAGGGTAAAATTTCAAGCTCGTTAAGCTCTACTTACCTGACCCTGATTCCGAAAGAAAATAATCCCCCATCCTTTGGAGACTACAGACCTATATCACTCCGTAACTTATGCTACAAATTGATCACAAAACTGATAGCCAACCGTCTAAAACCGGTTCTTTCCCGCTCCTTGTCCAGCGAACAACTAGGCTTTCTCCAAGGCAGACAGATTCTCGATGCTATAGGAACATCCCAAGAATGTCTCTATAGTATAAAAATAAAAAAAGCAAAGGCACTAATTCTAAAATTAGATTTAAAAAAGGCCTTTGACTACATAGACTGGGACTTTCTTTGGTTGATTTTGGTACAAACATGTTTCAGCTTGACAACTATTAATTGGATCATGGGTTGCGTTACGACAACCAATTTCTTGGTGTTGGTCAATGGTGAACCCTCACCTTTTTTCCATAGTGGAAGAGGCTTGCACCAAGGCTGCCCATTATCTCCATTACTCTTTATTTTAATTATGGAAGGCATGTCCATTCTTCTCAAGCGCAGCCAATTGCAAGGCAACTTGACAGGGGTAAAAGTCTCAAGGTTGTTAAAGATCCTCCACCTTCTCTTCATTGACGATGTCCTGATCATGACAAACGATTCATTAACGAAATGGCGAGAAATAACTCCATTTTACTGCTCTTCTGTAATGCCACCGACCTTCACATAAACTGGGACAAGTCTACTTTTCATTTCTCAAACCTCATCGATCAGTGCCTTTTCTCTCTTCAGCCGCTCTTCCCCCACACCTTCACAAATCTGTCTAAAGGTTTTGATTATCTTGGCTTTCTTATTAAGGCAACTCCTACAGGGTCTCAGACTAGAACTGGATCCTCGAAAAAGTGAAAGAAAAAAATGGAAACTGGTGCAATCGTTGGCTCTCTCTCGACGGGCGTTTTACTCTCTTAAAAGCAGTTCTCGAAGGCCAACCAGTTTATTGGATGGCATTGACTGCTCTCCCAGTCACTGTTCTTCATAAACTCCGCAAGCTTACTTACAACTTTCTCTGGTCGGGTTGTTCGACCTCCTCCCACCTCCCTCTCTATAGCTGGACTACACTTGCTAAACCAAAATGGAAAGGAGGTTGGGGCCTTCGAAACATACACCTCTTCAATCTGGCTCTTGCTGCAAATAAAAAAACCCTAATTAAACCTAAATTAAACATAATCTAATCCTCACCATAAAACTCCAGCCCACACATAATCTCTCTAGCACACTTAGTATCAAACCAACTCTTCCTTCTAATTATAACCTAGGCTTCTTCTTGTTCTGATGATGGATCCTGATATGAATCTGAAACATCGACAATCCATTGACAATACTGTGGTCTTTCCAAACACACCTAAAAACACTCCTCACCACATAAATCTCCAAGTGACACGGTAACTTTCTCTCATTGTTGGCGCAACAGTGAAGAACTAGGCCTGCGAGCAATATTAGCTACTGAATGGAAAATTTTTACCTCCTTTCTTATAGTTGCAGGAATTAAGCTCTCGGAAAAAGAGGACACTCTCCATTGGATCAGTGGCGATGCCTCTGGGCGCCCTTCTGTCGGCAATTTATATAGAACCATTACACATTTAATCTAGCCGCTACCTACAGATCACTGGAGAAAAAATATTTGGCACTGGAAAATGCCGATGAAGATCAAGCTATTCATCTGGCTCTCCCTGGAATGCAAAATTAATTCCAGGAACACTCTTCAAAATAAGGGCAAGATCGGCCCCAGTTTTTGTCACCTCTGTCGTGTCTGTCGTGGGGATGAAGAATCTACACGTCACATTTTCATTGACTGTCCATTCACTAGAGACGTCTGGGCACGTATGGCAGATTTGCTTCAACAACCATTTTCCTGGCAAGGACCAACTCTTCAGGACTGTCTCACTGTGTGGAGCTTACCAGCGTACCTATCTCCTTCTACCTCCCTTTATCTGTTGGTTCCTCTGGCT
>JASDQU010103389.1:303005-321542 GCA_032191745.1 Picea mariana | reverse complement strand
TAATTGTCACTTTATGACTTAAGTGACATATTTCACTTTTGACTTAAAACTCCTAAGTCAAAGTGAAATTAGAATCATAAAGTAAAGTACAAGGGTAATAGTCTTCCCCCTTTGTGCTTAGAGACTCATAAGCACATGGGGACCACTTTCCAAGGTACCCAAATCTCAACAAGAGATCCTTGCTATATTGTCTAAGAGTAAGATTATTTTGAAACCCTGATTTTGTATTGTGAAGGGTACAAGTCGGCCGCACCATGTAAAGATAATTAATATTGTGTAAAAGATTAATTATATTTTTGAGTTGTACAAGTCGTCCCTATTCCGCCAATAGACACATCCATTTGATGTGCTAGGTCATCTATTTATAGGAGAGTTAGATCCCCATTGTGGATCACTCACTCACTCATTCATTATCTCATCCTCTCAACGCCTACTTGTACGGCTGAAGTGCGTTTTTATCTTATGCGCAAGTTTTTGTTGATTTTTCAATGAGCTATGTCTCATGCATTTAATTCAATTTTTTGTTTAGCTTTTAACTTGAACCATAACTACTACAGTAAACCAAGATCACAAGAAGAATAACCATGCACAAGAACACAAGAAGTATCCTGGGAAACCCTTCTCAACAAGGGAAGAAAACCCAGCCAATCCTTTGCTATATTCTTCAAGAGAAAGACCTCCCACACCATCACCAAACTTAGCACACAAGAGGGTGTTGTAATTCTCACAATTTCATACCACAACTTCTGAAATTATGAGATGACATAATGTTAAGTGTGTTTCCTCAATGGGGATTCACCTTTATTTATATAAGACTTGTCACATCAAATGATGTGTCTATAGGCACAATAGGGCCGACATCAATAACTCAAAATATAATTAATAATTGCCATATTAATTATCTTTTACATTGATTATCTTTTACATTAAGGTGGGGCCGACCTATACTCTTTACATAATCAATAGGGTTACAAGTAAGTCTGACTCTTGAACAATATAGCAAGGGATCTCATACACCCACTAGGGGCACATCCACAGTGATGTCCATATCTCTATCTCACTGCGTCTCACAGGAGAACCACACTCACTAGTGCTCAGCCACTAGGATCACGTTCACTTGTGCTCATCCACAGGCACGTCCAACTCAACAGATCTTCTTTCCCATTGCATTACACAGGAGAGTCATCTGGAGTTCATCATCTCAACTCTCTGCTCAGAGGAGGCTAATCAATCATCTTCATCTCTAACTCATAACGATGCACCCAACTCATGGGAATTCACACGTTCACCTTGTGCTCAGCCACAGGCACGTCCAACTCAGCAGATTTCCTTTCTCACTGCATTACACAGGAGAATCATCTGGTGTTCTTCTCAACTCTCTGTAAGGAGGCGGCCATCACTACGTTCCATTTCTCTCTCAGATAGGAACCACACACCCAACTCATGGGCTCTCTCTTAGGTCGACTCAATCAATCTATGTCCTAGAGAATGTCTCACGCAGCTGTAATCATCAACAGTTTTCTTGGTCATAGAGCACCCTCTTGTGTGCACTACAGTTTGTGGTGAAAGGGTGATCTTCTCTTGACTCTATAGCAAAGGATTGTTGGGTTTTTCCCTTGGTTCAGAAGGGTTTTCCCAAGATAACTTCTTGTGTTCTTGTGCATGGTTATTCTTCTTGTGATCTTGGTTACTGCAACTATTGTATATTGTATTGTTGCATTGTTTATGGTTCAAGTTCATGCTAAATTGAAAGAAACTACATGTCCTTGAGCTAAGCATTAAAAATTCAACATGGTATCAGAGCAGTGTTCCTGAAGAGCCATTGCACAAGCTACTGCAACACTTTTCAAGCTAGTCGTCACTGTCTTGCTGCAACTGCAAAAACGACCCCTTCCATTTTCCTTGTCAAGCCAGTTTTAGCACTTTTCCCTTGAACGTTGTTGCTAATTTTTGCACAAGAAGGTACGGCCTAGTCCAGCGCACCATCTGCAACTCTTAGATCAAGAATTGAAGAAGTTTTCATTTTCGGCCCTAGGGATATTACAGATTTCAATTTTTAGGGTTTTGCAGAACGTTGGGGTATTCTTGCATCTTGTTGAGATTCCTTTGACTCTTTAGGGTTTCTTGTTGGCAGTCATAAGCCCAACAAACCCCCAAGAGACCTCCTCTTGAAAAATGCTAGGGTTTCTAGCCTAGTCGTTAGTGTTTGTGAAGAATCTGCAAGCCATGAGGAACAAAACTTTGGTGGAAGATAGGCTTGATGGAACAAGCAACTTCAACTCTTGGAAATCAAGATTACACATCACTCTAGAAGAGAGTGACATATTGAGATTGATAGAAAAGACTCTACCAGCAACATCAACCAATAAAGAGAAGGTTGAATGGAAGGCAGATGATGTCAAAGCTAGGAAGATAATCATCTATTCAGTAAGAGATCATCTACTACCTCGCATCTCTACCTTGAAGACAACGTATCTAATGTATGATGCACTGAAGACGATGTTTGAGAGCAACAACACTAACAGAGCTCTCACATTGAAACACCAACTTCAAAATCTTAAGATGATGAAAGCTGACACCATTGCTACCTTCTTCATGAAGATTTCATAGGTCAGAGATCAATTAGGTGCCATTGAAGAAACCATCACAGACAGAGAGTTTGTCATGATTACTCTCAATGCTCTTCCAAGACATTGGGAACCATTCATTCAAAGTATCAGTGAAAGAGCAGACTTACCTCAGTTTGATCGTCTATAGGCAGACTGCACTCAGGAGGAAACTGGACTTATAGCCAGAGGTGTGCAAGATTCGCATCATGATGACAATCAAGCCCTTGCTTCTCATACAAAGAGAGGCAGAAGAAATAGAAGAAGTTTCAGCAAAGCATTCAAAGACAAGAAAACTTCAGCAGCTCTAGGTCATGAACATAGAAAAGACATTTCAAAGATTCAATGTTTCAGAGGTGATAAGTATGGACACATTGAGAGAGATTGTCCTACCAGAAAGAAAGGAAGACAACATGCTGATGAACCCCTATTTTGGCATCTTTTTGTTCCCTATCTCCTATAAATATACATACATTTTGCCCTCCTTTTATGTTTTCCACATACTTATCTTTATAAAGTTCCACCTTTATCACAGGTACTATTATTGCCACATAATCTCCTTGATTTTTGTTCATAAATTAGAATTAGAGTGAACTTTAGAAAATATTTGACTTATTAAATATGTGTGGATTTCAATAATATTAACTATGGCTACAGAATGCAAGGCCCCGGGTTCTAGCTACATAATGCAAGGCCCCAGGTTCATATGAGGATGTGTATCGATGCAGGGAAAATTTTGGAGATATACAAAGAGGATATTTTAAGAAGATATATTTCCAGCACACAGCCACATTCTATTCTTGCATACACACATCAGCACCTACACAGTACGACATGCCTTGAATGGACAGCTTACATGTGGACAAGTGGCAGGGCTGATGGTTATCAGCGTGGAGGTTCCATAACCGTGAGCAGTAAATAAGATGCTCAGCATCTTCACTTCAACGCACATGATAAATCCAAAACAGGAATATACATAACAGTACACCCAGCGCATCTAGGACGTGAACAGCCAGTGGATACGTGGAGGCATTAAGCATCAATTTGTTTCAACAGTATTTCCTAGAATCTAGGGGATTGGCGCTCTGCACAGAGCTATCTTTCGCCAAAGATTTTGTATATATATGTATGCTCGGTTGAGCAAAGACAAGTTAGTGTATTAGCGTGTGAGACATATCATACATTGAGCTGAGCGAAAACTGTCTTGAATTTCCCAATTTCTGATATATATATATATATATATTTTCTGCTGTGTGAGTGATCATTTCCTGTTGATAAGTAGCGAAGTGTGAATACGGAGTACCGTGAGCAAGGGCCCACTCATAGGTACAATCCGTATTATTTCTTTTGTTGTTATATCTTTTATTGTTAGTTAAACTCATGCATGATAATTAGATATGTGCGCTGATCAGATTGTTAGTTTCTGAGATTTATTTTACAGTTTGTTGAGTAATGGTTATATGCTTCATAATGGCCCTGGATATTTGCTGAGTAATGACAGTTAAAGATTATTAAGGTGAATAGATTTCAGCCATCATCTAAAATCAGACCTATTGTTATCCTAACACCTTATGGTTAAACTCTAGGTATGTATAGATAAAACTGGGTATGTATAACAGAGCCTAGGTGAAAGAATTTACCATCATAATAAACTTTGGCATCATCCACAGAGCTGAGGACATGGATCATTAAGTTCTTACCTTTGCTGTTACAGCATCGTAATTTTGAGTTTTATAGACCTTAGCATTCCTTTTTATACAAATGCACAGTTGCTACAGAATCACAGTTCTCATAAATCCCAATCAAGTGAATATTCAAAGATTAAGTTTATGACATTTCAGAGAGCTTAGTTTTCAGGGATACCACTATAAAACTGAAAGGATCAGGGTTATGTGACTTATTGCTTTCGTAATCATAGTTACAGTAGTTAGTCCTCTTTTCTGCGCAGATTGCACAAGAGTGCCTCGTAAGCACAATAAGCCCTGGGTTGACAAATGAGTGATAGAGTGTAGAGTGACACCAAACAATTGGGAATCATATTTTTACCTCGTCACATGCATCAACTGTCGATGTTGATTCAGAACCGCATCAGAGAGATGAAGACGTAAAAGATGAGGCATTCTTCTTCATATTAGCACTCTCAGGTACGGTCCCTACTGATAGTGATATTAGGTTGATTGGCAGTGATGCTTCTAGACACATGACTGGATATAGAGAACATTTTACAGACCTTGTAGAGAAAGAGTCTCGTCTACACGTTGTACTTGGTGATAGTACCAGATATACTGTGAAGGGAGTTGGAATGTCTTCTTTCCAACTAGATTCTGACATACCACTCCAATTAAGTGACGTACTACATGTACATAGGATGAAAAGGAACCTTGTCTTTGTTTCTGCCTTAGAGGATAAAGGCTACAAGGTTACTTTCTCTGAAGGAAAAGTTCTTGCATGGTAGATAAAGGCTACAAGGTTACTTTCTCTGAAGGAAAAGTTCTTGCATGGCACAGGAATTCACACATGGATTATGCCCAAGTGATTGGTGTTCAAGAAAACAGTTTGTACAGATTGAATGTTCGACCAGTCTAGGCCTTGTTACATGATACTATCAGCTTGAGCGAGCTATGGCATAGGAGACTTGCTCATTTACATTATAGAGCTCTTCCCGCTCTGGGGAAGATGGTGACAGGCCTTACAGAGATACATATCGAGCATGATGGCGTTTGCAGAAGTTGTGCTCTTGGCAAGAATGTCAAGGGGTCCTTTTCGAGCAGTGATAGTAGATCCAAGGGGATCTTGGACTTGATACATACAGATGTTTGTGGGCCCATGGTTGTTGCTTCCTTGAGCGGATATTTGTACTATGTGCTCTTCATCGATGATCACTCCCGGAAGACGTCGATTTACTTCTTGAAGACCAAGGATGGAGTCCTTGCGAGATTTCAAGAGTTTAAAGCTTAAGTTGAGAACCTAGCCGGGAGAAAGATCAAGGTGCTGAGATCAGATAATGGAGGAGAGTACACCTCCAGGGATTTCAGTGATTTATGTATTGAAGCAGGGATCAAGAGGGAGTACACTGTTCCTTATAACCCTCAGCAGAATGGGGTTGCAGAGAGGAAGAACAAATCCGTTGTTAAGGCAACCAAAGCGATAATACATGATCAGAATCTACCTATGATTTTGTGGGCAGAAGCATCCATGACAGTTGTGTACGTTTAGAACAGGAGTCCTCATAAGATTCTAAAGAACATGACTCCAGAAGAAGCTTTCACCGGAGTGAAGCCTAAGGTTAGACACTTCAGGATATTTGGGTGTCCAGTATACATTCATGTACCCAAGGAAAAGAGGACCAAGCTAGACCCTTCAAGAAGAAAGGGTACATTTGTGGGGTACAGTGAATCTTCGAAGGCATACCGGATATACATCCTTGGTTAGAGACAAATTGAATTTAGCAGAGATGTCACCTTTGAGGAAGAGATAGCCTTTCGAAGATCCAGAGAATCTCAAATGGAGATTGACAAGGAGAAGAAAGAAGAGACAGTGCCTTCTCCCCCTTCAGTAGTTCAGAGGGAGACAGTTACTGATCCAGTTGATCTCGTAGCTCCAGTTAATGTTCCCAAAGACATTGCAATAGGCCAGAAGAGGCCTGCATGGGCTCGACAGACTCTGCACAAGGCAGAGGGACATGCAACTCCTCGTGGTACATTCCGAGAGAGCAAGAGACCACAAAGATTTTCGAGCTATGTTTCAGCTATGAGCCACATCATTGATACTGAGCCTTCTTGTCATGGAGAAGCAGCAGGTCAGCAGGTTTGGCAAGATGCCATGACCGAAGAGTATCAGTCCATCATGAAGAATGGTGTGTGGTATATTGTTCTGAGACCGAAAGAGAAGTCTGTAGTGACTTCCAAGTGGATCTATAAGATCAAACATGTAGCTAATGGAAGAGACAAGAAGTACAAAGCGAGATTTGTGGCTAGAGGATTCTCTAAGGTGGAGGGAATAGATTATGAGGAGACATTTTCTCCCATTGCCCAATACACTTCCATCCGTACGATTATTGCCCTTGCCGCATCCATGGGTTGGAGACTACATCAGATGGATGTGAAGAAAGCCTTTCTCAATGGAGAAATTGAGGAAGAAGTTTACATCAAGCAGCCAGATGGATTCGTGATACATGAGGAGTCTCATGTGTGCAGGTTGAAGAAAGCCTTGTATGGACTAAAACAGGCACCTCGTGCATGGTATGAGAATATTGATGGAAACTTTATGAGTTTGGGCTTCAGCAAGAGTGTTGTTGATCCAAACCTATACTACAACATTGTTGGTGACGAGTGCTTGATTTTGGGCCTATATATTGATGACTTATTCCTCTCTGATTCAGAAAGCCTTATTGTTGAATGCAAGTGTACATTGGCTTTTGAATTCGAGATGAAGGACCTTGGTATGATGCACTACTTCTTGGGACTAGAAGTGTGGCAGACGATTGATGAGATTTTCCTGAGTCAAGGAAAATACACAGTTCATATATTGAAGAAATTTGGGATGACAGACTGCAAGTCCATGCCTACACCAATGGTGATGAATATGAAGAAACTAAGCGAGACTTCTTCTGATTCAGGCGAGATTGATCCACATCTTTACAGATAGTTGATTGGATCATTGATGTATTTGGTTAACACCAAACCTGATATATGCTATGCAATGAGTGTACTCAGTCAATTTATGAGTCAGCCGAGACAGACACACTGGATATCAGCAAAGCATGTGTTGAGATATTTACAAGGAACAGTTGGTTATGGCCTAAGATATGCCTACGGTGTAGATATGAGATTGCAGGGATATGCCGATGCAGATTGGGCAGGGAGCACAGTGGACCGGAAGAGCACCTTCGGTTGTTGTTTTACTTTGGGATCTGCCATGGTTTCCCGGTGCAGCAGGAAACAGACTTTTGTGGATTTAAGTATCACAAAAGCAGAGTACATTGCATTATGTGTGGCAATCCGCGAAGCAGTGTGGCTTCGCAAGCTCCTTGCAGACTTATTTGGACACGAGATGGATTCCACCGTTATCCATTGCGATAACCAGAGTTTTGTGAAGGTCTCAGAGAATCCTGTGTTTCACGATAAATTGAAACACATTAAGATCAAATACCATTACATCAAAGATATGGTGCAAAGGAAAGCAGTACATGTGCAGTACCTTTCTACACACGAGCAGGTTGCAGATGTCTTCACCAAACCACTTGCCAAGACGAAGTTCGAGTACTTCCGTGAGAGACTTGGCTTGGTGGAGAATGCCTGCCTAGCTGAGAGGGAGTGTTGATGATTGCAACTTCATGAGACATTCTCCAGGTCGTTCTCCTTTGGACTGAGTTGAGACGATCTATAAGAACACCCATGTGATGAGTGAGTCATACTCCTCTAGACTAAGTTGAGATGACGTGTGTGGTCTCTTGACGTGCTCCTCTAGACTAATTTGAGATGACTTGAGATGGTCTCCTGTCGGACTCCTATGGACTTAGTTGAGTCGACTTGAGATGGCTCTCCAGATATTACTCCTATGGATTTAGTTGAGTTGATTTGTTGAGGGTGACATCCCTATGGTTGAGCACATGTGGACTTGTCCCTAGTGGCAGAGCACTAGAGGATGTGTGAGAGATCCTTGCTATATTGTCTAAGAGTTAGATTATTGTGAAACCCTAATTTTGTATTGTGTAGGGTACAAGTCGACCCCACCATGTAAAGATAATTAATATTGTGTAAAAGATTAATTATATTTTTAAGTTGTACAAGTCGGCCCTATTGTGCCAATAGACACATACATTTGATGTGCTAGGTCATGTATTTATAGGAGAGTTAGATCCCCATTGTGGATCACTCACTCATTCATTATCTCATTCTCTCAAAACCTACTTGTATGGCTGAAGTGCACACTTATCTTATGCGCAAGTTTTCTTGGTCATAGAGCACCCTCTTGTGTGCACTAGGGTTTGTGGTGAAAGGGTGATCTTCTCTTGACTCTATAGCAAAGGATTGTTGCGTTTTTCCCTTGGTTGAGAAGGGTTTTCCCAGAATAACTTCTTGTGTTCTTGTGCATGGTTATTCTTCTTATGATCTTGGTTATTGCAGCTATTGTATATTGTATTGTTGCATTGCATATGGTTCAAGTTCATGCTAAATTGAAAGAAACTACATGTCCTTGAGCTAAGCATTAAAAATTCAACAGGTCATCCCTAGGATAAAATGCAATAAAGGGTAATAATGGTTGTACAACCCACAACTACCATGAGTCAGCCCATTAAGGGCCTCAACTACACACATATGGGTTGGCACGTGGCTATAATTGAAGATTAGCCAAGGTATCTCAATTCCCCCCCACCAAGATGAACAAGCGACCACATCAATGTTATCAGAACTAGACCGATTCTGGCAAAACCGATCAGTTCAACCAGTTCCATAGATTATAACAGAAGAACACCACATCCCCTTAATGTTGCATTCAAGAAAAATTTTAAGGATCTGTACTTATCTTAAAGTATAAAAGATTTGGTGAATCTTACTAGTTTTTACAATGGCAACCATAAAATGTTTGGCGATATTTTTGTAAACGTATTAAATTTTCTAAGGATTTTATATAGTTTCTAGAATTTTTTGGTGATTTTTAGAGTAAAATACTTTTATACTATAGAATTTGGGTGAATCAATTTAGAAAAACATGGAAAATTCAGAAAAGAATCATTCATTTCTAAGAATCCAATCATTAGTCCAAGCATATTGATATTTGGTATCATTCTATAAGAGATCAAGTATAGAAGAGAGTAGTCATCCTAGTTTACATTCCTAAACATTCACAGGTGGTTGACAATCTGACAAAGCCCCTAGAAAAGGATAAGTTTAGGAAGTTGAGAGACGAACGTGGTTTGGTGGTGAACACATTCTTCACAAAGATGGAGTGTTAGTCCAATCATTAGTCCAAGCATATTGATATTTGGTATCATTCTATAAGAGATCAAGTATAGAAGAGAGTAGTCATCCTAGTTTACATTCCTAAACATTCACAGCTGGTTGACAATCTGACAAAGCCCCTAGAAAAGGATAAGTTTAGGAAGTTGAGAGACAAACTTGGTTTGGTGGTGAACACATTCTTCACGAAGATGGAGTGTTAGTTTTGTTGTTACTCTGAGCCGGTTCTCCATTAACCATCAATGTCTATCATTTCCTATTTTTAGGGATTTTCTATTTTTAGTGGTTCTATTTATAAATTAGAGTTGATTGGTTGACTAGTGATTAGTCATTAGTGAGTTAATTGCATTTATATAAAGAGTTGAGCACTTCACATTTGTTGGTGTGTGTTCACCACATAGAGGAGTGTGTTTGGCATGTTGGCATTTGGTCTCCACATGGAGTGTGCTTGATGTGTGTTGACATGTGTCCACGTAGTCTTGGCACCTAAGTCATAGGATTCGTCCAAACCCCCCCTCGTCGTGGTGTCTGTTGCCGCCTTATACACACCTGGGAGATGTGGAAGAAATCTTCAATCCACTCGGTGTGTCCTTGGGGGCAAGTGAGAGTTAAGGTGTTGTCACCTAATCCTCAACTCCTCCGTCTAGGCCAACTCCTAGCGAAGCCAAGGGGGGTAGTCCCTAACAAAATACTAAGGCTTAAACTAAGCTAAGTACAAGAAATTAAATCTAGGAGTTTATTATTCATTCATCAATCGACCATAAACTGGTAAAACATGAAGTAAACATTCACCACGATATATAATCAATAAGCATATACTTGCATCAAAAGGATACTGAGAAACAATTGTTAGATGCAAGTTTCATTTAAATTATTTCCAACAGATAACCAAATTGAAGATGAAGCCTGTGGCTTTGCTGAGTGTGAAATGAGACCAGTGCCTTAAAGTGAATCGTGGGCAATGTAGTTCGTGTGTTTTATTAGGATAAATTGATGTTGAATTACTGAAATGGTTTGGGCCTCCTTTGAGGTTAGCTCTTTGTTTGGAAACTTGCGGAGAGCTCTACCGAAACCCAATGGTCTCACCAGTAAAACTCACTCACCAAAGTGGGTATTTAGGTAATATGGGTGCTCTGGGTCCAAAAATGAGCATCCCCATGGCATATTAAGTCTCCTAGTACCACTTTTTTAATACATCTTTATTTTTTAATTAAAAATTGTCGAATTCTGACAATTTTTTAATTAACTGAAAAAATAAAAAAATCCTAAGGGGGACTTAGTACATTTCCATAAGACTCTAGGAGAATGTTTAGCATGGTAATATACATTAGACACTAGGCTTAGATCCATGCTCAAGCCTCACCATGGGCATATACTCCGGCTCTGAAGGGATTGAGTGAAAAAACTCATAAATTATAGATCGCCTGAAAACTGAAAAATATAATTAGTAAGTAAAAAAAACACTCCAGAGTATAACTCACGCTTAGGACTTAAGGTGTCTAAGACTTTTTACAAGTTCATCATGCAACATCTCTTATTACAATTTTTTATGGAAATGTAAAGAGAAAAGGGTGGTCTTTATGACCGGTTGAACTTCTGAACTCTGAATTTTGAACAATAATGTTCAAACTTTGGCGGCTTGCTGGAAGTCCATCCTAGTGCAACTTTGATGGATAACAGTGTCGAACACGAAATTCCAACGTGACACGTTGCAACGTCAAATCTGACATGATTCGACCTGACACGTGTCGAATTCGATGTTGCAACTTGTCGCGTTAGAATTTCGTGTCCGACACCATGAAAGTTCGTGTCACGAAAAAGGGACACGTGTCCCACAAAAAAGCGACCTGCGTGCCCATAAAACCGACTTTTGACTTGTGTTTGGCCTCATTCTTCCCACAAGTTGGAGCAACAAGTGAGTTAGAGTGCAACAAAGGGCTTTAGTGGAGTGTGAGAAGGGATTCCAAGTGCCAAGCAAATGGATTTGTCCACCATTCAAGTTTTTTTCTACAGCAGTGCCAGCAATCCAAGAACTTTTCTACAGCAGCCATGGCTCATTCATCAAGGGCAGCTAGAAGAGGGAAAAAGAAAAAGGAGGGATTTTCCCACTAATGTTGTTCCCCCTCCTTCATTTTCAACAAGGTCAGCTAGTGTTCCATCTGGGGGAAGGGGGGTTGCAGCAACAATTTTAGAGGTTTTAAAACATGTTGTTTTAGCAAGGCAGCAAGCCCAAGAATCAAAGTATCCATTGTGGAAGTATGTCACAAGACATCAAGGGCTCAGGTCCAAGTTAAAGGGGGGAGGTAATATTCTTTGGACATGCAGTTTTTGCAAGAATCAATTTACAAGCACCTACTTCCGAGTAAAGGGCCATTTGTTGGACACACCTTGCGGACTTGGACCATGTCAAGGAGTGAGTGCATCCAAACGAAGAAAACTAGAAAGAGAGGCCAATGCTGGCGAGGGGATCGTGGCAACAACATCTAGGAAAACCAAGAATGAGGATCCTCTTCCATTCTTGAGGAAACCATCTAACAAACACCCATTTGGGGGTGGGAGTGCAGCAACAAGAAAGAGGCCTGCAATGAGTCCAATGGACAAGATATTTCAGCAAGTGAGGCGAGATGAGTTGGATCTTACCACTGGGTTTTTTTTCTATCTCAACTTCATCTCATTTAATGTTGCACAGTCTCATTTGTTTATTGAGATGTGTCGAGGTCTAACTCAAGGGGTTCCAGCAGGGTACATGCCTCCTAGTTCAGAGAGGCTTAGAACCACATTGTTGGTTAAGGCAAAGAGGCAGGTGGATAAAATGCTAGAGCCTATTAAAGCAACTTGGCCCTCATCTGGTGTTAGTATTGTTTCAGATGGATGGACAGATGCAGCAGGCCATCCACTCATCAACTTCATGGTGTCTTCCTTGAATGGACCAGTTTTCTTGAAAGCAGTGGATGCTCTTGGAAAATACAAGTATGCACAATATATGGGTGAGTTGTTCATTAAAGTTATTTAAGATGTAGGTGTTGATTCTTGTGTGCAAATTATTACAGATAATGCACCTATTTGCAAGGTTGTTGGCATGGTTGTGGAAGCTAAATATCCACAAATATTTTGGACACCTTGCACTATTCATTCCTTGAATTTAGCACTTAAATCCATTGCTTCGGATGTGACATGGATCGGAAGTCTTATTGAGGATGCACGTCATATCCCCAATTTTGTACAAAACCATACCAATGCCCTCACAATCTATTAAAAGTACACACAACTATCATTGTTGAAGGTTGTAGATATGTGGTTTTCCTCCTCATTCATCATGCTTAAGAGGTTGAGGGAAGTCAAGGTCGCTCTTAGGTCCATAGTATTTCAGAGTTTTGGTCTTTTTGGAGAAAGATCAAACTTCTTCAAAAAAGGTCAAGGATAGAGTGTTAGATGATGCTTGGTGGGAGAGGGTAGATCTTACCATTAAGATCATGGACCCTATCATCTCTTTGTTACAATTTGCAGACACAAACAAGCCCATCCTAGGAGAGGTTTATGAGGGGTGGGATTCCATGAGGACCATTTTTTACAGAATCAGTCCCCTGAGTATGGGACACCAACAGAGATCTTTTTCACCACCATACAGGATATTTTTATCAGTAGGTGGAATAAGAATTGCACACCTTTGCATTGCTTGGCTCACTCATTGAACCCCAAATGCTACAGCAGTGAGTGGCTCAGTGGTGGGACTTCACGCAGATTCCCGCCTCACATGGATCATGAGCTTTCAGAAGGGAGGAAGGAAGCATTTAGATGGCTATATCAGGATAGAGCATCCTTTGATGAGGTGGAGGCAGGCTTTATAAATTTTTCCACTGTCGGTAGGAGATTTTCTAACTATGATGTGCTCAGAGACAGGAGAGCTAAGAAGCCCCATGCTTGGTGGGCAACTCATGGGGCAACATGCGCTCCTCTACAGGAGTTAGTCATGAGGATCCTCTCTCAGGTTACTCCATCCTCTTATTGTGAGAGGAATTGGAGCACATATGGGAATTTGTATAGTTTGAAGAAGAGCAGGCTTGAGCAGTCTAGGGCAGAGTCAATGGTGTATGTGCACACCAACCTCTGTCTTATTTACAGGTGGAGGGAGGAGTGGGTGAAGGGAAAGACAAAGTTGTGGGATGTGTTTCCTGATGATATGGATTTGGACGATAGTGTTGAGTTGGCATTGGCCAACATGGATCTTATTGACCCAGTGCTAGAGCCAGTCACTTTTGAGGATGATCTTGAGGGGTCATCCACCACATCAACAGATCCAGTTCCACAGATTGGATTGGATGATCATGTAGAAGAATCAAAGATTGGAGGAGAGAGCAATGGCGATGACGCTGATTTTGATGATGATGACATGGAGCCAAAGGACTATTGACCAGTGACAATCTTGTGCTATGGGATTCTTCCATCTACAGTTCTAGTATCTAGTTCTACCTTATTTTGTATTTGTCATTGGCATTCCCATCTATAGTAACCTGTAGGTTGTAGGTTGTTGCAGTGACTCATGAGTCTGTGTCTATGTAACACATTTTTTATTTTGAGGACTTAATGGGAAAACTGCAGTTTATGGTTTGAATTTCTTATGTGTTTCAAATTTCAATGTTTGTCATTATGATTTTAAAATTTATCATGATTCATCATTTATGTTAGTAACTAAGTTAGTACTAGTTGTATGATTGAATAATGAACATCGAATTTGTATCATCATGATTCATCATCATTCATGTAAATGTTTACAGTTTTATTAATTATTTCATTTTTGTAATGTGTAATTCATAATTTCATATATAAATAATTATTTATATAACATAATGTGTCCTCCGTGTCCTGTTTCCGAGGGTCTTGTGGGCTTGTCATGGGGTTCCACACCCACAAGAGCAGATTAAAATATTTTAATTTAATGTTGACTTGTGAAAGGGCTCTTTGACACACCCTTTTGGACTTGTATAAATAAAGGTCAAGTCATTGTGACATTAGATCATTTTGCAAGTATGGAGATAGCATAAGTGAGGTGCACTTGTGCTAGGAGCTTGGAAATTTCAGCAAGGAGAAATCTGAAATTGTGAGGCAAATCTGGCCTAGGGTTTGGGCTGATTTTCTGTTTCAGTTTTCTAGCCAAGCAAGGCTTCTTCTCAACCTAGGAGGGTCACACGTGTGAGAGGATGAGTAGCAGCACCAGGTCACACGTGTAGGAGAGAAGTACAGGCCGCACATGTGAAGAAGTCGTACAACCACACGTGCGAGGGAAAACCGTACAGCACAGTCCGTGTAGAAATTTCAAACCCCAACCCGGTTTCAAGTCTCAATGAAACAACATAGTGTAATGCCCAACCCACATTGCATTTTTTTCCTGCAAATTAGTTAGCAGAAAATTATAGCTCAAAAAATGAAAAACATGAAGTCTGCTACAACAAATAATCAGAAATAAAACACACCCAGAAAATTTGACACGGAGATTTTTGGTCAGACTAGACCCTAGAAAAACCCACAAGGGGAAAACCAGTGAGAGAGGGGAGGGATTTTATTATTCAAAGCTCAGAGAGAACTTTCTTACAACAGTCATCTTTAGCAAATTAATTACACAGACTTATCTCATTTTCTGTGCCCACACAAAGTCTAGAAAACTGTGCCAACCAGCTCCTCGATTTTTGTGCCCAAAAAATTGTACACAGTACTATTGTCACAGCATTAAATGTTGTACGGTCTCCCTCGAAATTCGTGCAATCAAAATTCATGCATGTCTGCTGATAAAAATTTCCAAAAATATGAGGTTGCTCTCTTCCTTGATTTCTATGCCAATCTCTTCCAGAAATGCATGCAGCCTTTATCCTTAATTTCTGTGCCATTGAACTATTGTATGGCCTGCTCAGAATCTGTATGGTACGGCCCAGTACTTGTTGTACCTTCCTCCTTGATTTTTGTGCAACAACTTGTCTTGGAATTCATGCCTCTTCCAGGACCTTCTCTCTCTCTCTCATGCACTCTCCAAATCTCATGAAGAATGCCAAGAGTGGGACACCCTCGTTTCCTTAATTCGACTCATTGAAGAAGTTAAAGAGTCACATGATCTAACGGTGGAGATTGAGTTGGTGATCAAAAGACTCTTTTGTCACCCACTTCATTAACTTTTCATTAGGTCACTTTTAATTTCATATCTCATGAAGTTAATTCACTAGGGACAACATTGGACACCTTCTCACCCTTAGGCGCCTAGGTGATGAGAAACACTTGTCCTTGGTACTTTTTAATTAATTTAACAGTCTACACGTGTGAGGGAAAGCAGGCCACAGGTGTGATAGATTTTTTTGGGGGGCAAAATTGGTCCGCACGTGCGAGGAGTTTGAGGCAGCAGCAAGTCCATACTGCTGACGTCAGCATTAGTACAGGTGGCAACAACAACTAATTTCCGGGTATTTGTTGAGTTTGCATTTTGCTGATTTTACTGTTTTGAGGAGGACAAGATCGTCCTAATTTTGGTCAAAGTGTGTTGACCAGGAGAGCTGGTTTTCCAAACTCACTTCAAATGTCCTTGCTGAAATTTCCAAACTCACACTTCAGATATGATTCTTTAATGGGGAATATACCTTTACTTATATTAGACTGAACCTGTCAACAGAAGTGTCTATTGGCACAACATGGCCGACCTTACAAACTCACAATATAATTAATAATTACCAGATTAATTATCTTTGACATTAAGGTGGGGCCGACCTGTACCCTTTACATTACAATTAGGGTTACAGGTAAGTCTGACTCTTGAACAATATAGCAAGGGATCTCATACACCCACTAGTGTTGAGCCACTAGGGGCACATCCATAGGGATGTCCATATCTCTATCTCACTGTGTCTCACAGGAGAACCACACTCACTAGTGCTCAGCAACTAGGATCACATTCACCTATGCTCATCCACAGGCACGTCCAACTCAGCAGATCTTCTTTCCCACTGCATTACACAAGAGAGTCATATGAAGTTCATCATCTCAACTCTCTGCTTAGAGGAGGCTAATACATCATTTTCATCTCTATCTCAGAACAATGCACCCAGCTCATGGGAATTCACACGTTCACCTGTGCTCAGCCACAAGTACGTCTAACTCAGCAAATCTTCTTTCTCACTCCGTTACACAGGAGAATCATCTGGAGTTCTTCTCAACTCTCTATAAGGAGGCCAGCACAACGTTCCAGTTCTGTCTCATATAGGAACCACACACCCATCTCAGGGGCTCTTTCCCAGTTCTGTGTCCTGGAGGATGTCTCACGCAACTGTAATCATCAAGACTCCCTCTCAGCTAGGGAGGCATTCTCCATCAAGCCAAGTGTCGCACAGAAGTACTCGAACTTTATCTTGGCCATAGTCATCGACACTACCTCTCAACTAGAGAGGTATTCTTCATCAAGTTAGTTTGGTGAAGATGTCTGCAAACTGCTCATGTGTAGGAAGGTACTGCACATGTATTGCTTTCCTTTGCATCATGTCTCTGAAAATAATATTTTATCTCAACGTGTTTCGATCTATCATGAAACACAGGGTTCTCAAAGAGCTTCACACAACTCTGGTTATAATCATAGGATCCATCTCATGATCAAGTAAATCTGTCAGAGGCTTATGAAGCCACACTGCTCCGCACACTCAATGATATATACTCTACTTCTATGGTACTCAAGGCCACAGAGCTTTGTTTCTTGCTACACCAGGAAATCATGGCAGACCCCAAAGTGAAGCCACAACCGGAGGTGCTTTTCCTGTCCATTGTGCTCCCTGCCCAATCAGCATAGGCATATCCCTGCAGGCTCAAGTCTACACTGGAGGCATATCTTAGGCCATAACCAATTGTGCCTCGTAGGTATCTCAATACATGTTTTGCTGCTATCCAGTGTGTGTGTCTCGGTTGGCTCATAAACTGGCTAAGCACATTCACTACATAGCATATATCCGGTCTGGTGTTAACCTAGATACATCAGTGATCCAATAAATTGTCTGTACAAGTGTGGATCAATCTTTCCTGAATCAATGTCACTCATCTTCTTCAAATCCATCACGGTGGATTTGCATTCTGTCATACTAAACTTCTTTAATATCTCCACCAGTGTTGCCAGAGCATGGGAGCGAAGCGGGAGCGGGAGCGTATTTTTCAAAAAATGGTCGAGAGCGAAGCGTCTCCGGAGCGTTTATATATATATATATATATATATATTCAAAAGAAAACATGTAGAATGCCAAACTAGATGCAAAATTTATGAAACATGTATGTTTGTGATACTTCCAATATATGAAATGTCATCTAAATTCCATATTATCCATCATTCCATGAATCTTATGTAGTACATTAATGAATAATCATTCAAGCATCAACCATCTAGATTCTAGCTGCTAACAATTACACATACAAAGTAAGAAATTGAAATACATTTTACAAATACAAATACAAACCATATAGATTCTAGCAATTACAAACATACAAACTTTAGAACCATATAATAGGGAAGTACATCATTAACTTATGGAATGAAAAAGGTTATCCACCAATTGTCAACATGAGTCATGGCCAAATAGTTTTGTTTACAAAAATTGGCTATTTGCATAAGTACTACAATGATAATTAAACTGAAATCTAGTACAATGAAAAACAATCTATTTCTCCTACTCCTATCTCCTTCCACCACCACGATTCCCTCGTGGGGGTACGCGTGGTGGTAGTGAAGATGAAGCAACCGAGTGTGAAGGTCCTTCTAATGCAGGTACTGGTGGAGTGTTAGTCAAGGGGGGGCGTCCATGGGACCTCGCACTGGGTGGTGGCATCTCAGCACGATCATCCTCATCCAAAAGAGCATTCTCCAACTCCTCCAAAACCAATGCTCCATCCTCCAAATTGTCCTCCTCTGGATTGTAGTCCCACATCTTATTTGCTTTATCTATTGTTGGATCCTC
>JASDQU010103389.1:283600-302905 GCA_032191745.1 Picea mariana | reverse complement strand
TGGAAGTGCAACCGTAACAAATCAACAAGAAGTTCTTGGACTGTTGGCTGTCCTAAAACAACAACAAACACTTTACATAACAGTTGAAACTTAGATCCTAACTGTGGTCAAAGATAGACCCAGTAGGCATGCTTGATAGGACCTGAAAATCTTCATGGTATCAGAGCAGTCAAGTCGACAGAGAGTTGGTGCTACAGCTTCAGTGCATCAGAGGATGAGGAGGAGGAGCAGCAGGGCACCACGGAGGCTTGAGCCTCACATGGCTTATGAGACGGGCAAATCAGGTTCTGGATCCACTTCAGGTGGAGGTGACTCGGCGAGAGGCCAAGTTCATGACTCTTGGTGAGAGACCAAGAGGGGGAGACTCTTGGTGAGATGCCAAGAGTTACTTTCCAAGTACATAAATTCTGCTGGAAATGTTTGCCAATTCTGCTGGAAATGTTTGCCAGCATTTCTATTTTTGAGAAATGCTGGCAAACTATTCAGATGCGTCCCTTTTCCAGAACCATTTCTGACCCTTTGGGAGGATTTCTGGCAGCGCAGAGGTACAGTCTTCCAAAATTCCAGAGGATTGATGATGCCTAATTGTTATTCAAATGAAAACAAATTTGTATGCTACCATCTTATCTGTTGGTAAAGTTTTCAAAAGCAAACAATGTGGTTGTTCATCCTGAAGAGTCCAGCCTTGGTCATTCTCATCATTACAGCTACTATCGACTCTAGTTACTGTGTTTTTGAGATTGCTTTCTAATTATACACAGGCACTTCATCTGATCTGCCTTTGCAGATTGCTTCCTATATGTTTCTAAGTCAAGTTTAGCAGAGGGGATAGATTGGCATCTTACAAGAACAATTTTTGGCTTTTCTTGAAATGATCAAAATTTAGATATATATTAATGAATAATATTTATTTTTATACTATTGCAGATCTTTTGCCTTTTCTTGCTCATATTTTTAGTGTTGTGTGTTACTGCAGACCCTTGATCTTGTTCCTCCTCTCGCTTATCTATATTTTGAGGAGAGGTTACCAGCTTCATTGTCCTATAGTCAAGCTGCAATTTTGCTGGCTATGGGTTTGCAGAATCATGACATTGGCTATGTGGAGGTCAGTTCTGTTACACAGATGTAATTGATACTGTCATATGCATAAGTGCAGAAAGATTGTTTTGACTCATTAATGTTTACTGTCTGCAGGCCCAGCTGAAGCAGTTGGGTAGACAACAGATCTTAGCGTTATTCAGTAAGATTATGAAAAAGTTGTATGGGCAATTGCATAGAGCTGCAGCCAAGGAGGTGGAATCAGCCTTACCACGTTTGCAAGAGGTAAAGTTTGATTCTTAACAGGTTCTTTTGGAAATGACTTTGAGAGCTACATAAGATTTTAATCTTTACAGGATATTGCTAAGACACTTGTGATGTTCACAGGTGGCGATGCATCCTCACATTATATCAGTAGATGAGGATCTTAACAATGCTGCCAAAGAAGTGAAGGTGAGAATTGCAATCTGCTAACTTGGGTATTCTCAAATGTTGTATTCTGAAACGTGTTTGATTGAAACCTTGGCGTAATGAATACAAATGCCCTTCTCTGTTTACTTTTTGCTTGCTTCAATTTGGAAACTGGTTGACATTTATATTGTTCTTTGCAATATTCTGGAGGTGCTAAACTTCATAGCTATGGCAAAAATTTAATGCTTTTATGGTTGGTAATGCAGGACAAAATGAATGAAAGCCTTAAAGATACGTTGAATCTTGAGCAACTTCAACAGTATGCTATACTGGGCAGAGAGGCTGATTTTGAGGAGGCACTACAAAACGGTGATGGAAAGATATCCAAGAGTGGTCTCATTAGTGTAAAAGCAGGAGTTAAGGAGAAATTTAAAGGCAAAGACAAAGAAGATATGAAACATGGTAAAAGAAAAGGAAATAATAGAGGGGATATGCGGCCAAACAAGAAGAAATCAAGAACATGAGCGTCTAATTTTGCCAATGAAGTTGTCAGCGGGCTTATGAAATTCCAGTGTTTAACTCTGTATTTTACTATTTTCTTGATGCAGATTCTCCACACAATTATTGACAAAGATGTGAATACTATAATGGAATTACATTGGGCTTCTCTCTATAACCAACATTTAACAAATCAATCTATACCTCATTGAGATTCAAAGTGCATTGCTTTCACTTTTCATCAAATTGTTGGAAAATTGTAATGTTTTAATATAGCTGCATGTTTACTTTAAAGTTTACACATTTGCAAAACTGGTTGCTTAGATGATCAACTTGTAAAACAGGGTACAAATTACTGGTAAGAGGACTACAAGGAGATCCATAGGGTCAAAACAAAACAAGCAATTATCTTCTTCGTAGATTGCATTCAGGCTTCAACATTGATTAGGTCCTATGTTGATAAAGTTGAATCCCACTTATAGTTTACCTCTCAGCATTACCCTTCAGCATATTGTTTTAGTCAAGCATCTAATCATATACAGGCAAAACAGTTTAATAATTGGTAACTAGCTAAGTATGTTGGAAACACTGGAAGGAAAGGGAAGGCACAATCCAAATGCAAAGATTTAGTTGGCTTGATAACTTCTTCCCTTCTTTCTGATAAAAGGCAAAGATGTGGGATGTTGTCATTAGTTCAATAAGGTTCAATTGAAACTAAGTAATTTTTATGCCTTTAATAAACTCGAGAGCCCAAATTGGGGCCCAGTCATAGACTTTAGAGTTAGAACGTAGTTCAGATAACATAATTTTTAGAGGCTTTGGAGCTTTGAGAGGCTTACACATGCTGACCCGTCACCATTATCCGTCAATAATTGATACGCGTTGCATTCTTTAAATCTTCCGCTTGCTGTCTAATTTTAGTTTTGGCTTGTATTTTGGATCTTTCTTGCCAGCTAGGTGGCGGCCTAAATGTAGCCAACACTTAGGGTACCACTTATTTACTGTTCAAACTCTTGCTAGATGGAAAGGTCCTAACCACAAACGTGAGAGCCTAAAGACAACTACTAGGCAAGCCACCCACTGTCACTTCAGTGGCCTTGCCTCTCACTTTAGACTAAGAAGATTGGGTTCCTAGCCTAGGGGGGTGTCCCTAAAGGTTCAATCTAACCAATTCATTATAGCAAAGGAATGAATTACTAGCTTATATTGATGAATTATCCAAACAAGTCAATTTGCAAATGAACGTGATTAAGTGTTGTGAAGTATGCAAATTCATCTTAAGATAGTCAAGAGTGAATGCCCAATGTGTGACTTGCTTAAAGAAATATTTCAACCTTACAACACACCATAAAGTTGCATTTACACCAAGGAGAATGATATGACCATGTAGCAATTAAACCATCAGTAACATTCCATGAAACACATAAATGTAAAAGTCCTTAGTGTGTGTATAGATGATGTGTGTAAATTGAACCATTAAGTGAACTTGCAAATGAGTGTGAGATGCCACAATATTGGTCCAAGAGTGAATGAGAAATGTAGACTTAAAGATCAAACCATGTAACCATGGAAAAAGAACTCTGTAAGAGAGTATCCAAGAGCTGTAATAAATACGAGAATGCAGAGTTAAACTTTTAATGTATCCAGAAATGTTAAACAATGTTCAAAGACAGCATTGACATCAATGAATCATGAACATATTAGGTGTTACAAGTACAAATTACGTTCCTTGCAGAATTAACTAGCAATGTTATCAGCGGTGTAAACCATAAAAGATTAGTCACATAAATAGTTGGCAGAGTTTTTAATGTGATTATTCAGTGGGTTGATTCTTAAGAGTGTTGAAAATGAAAATCGCTAGACAATAGCTCAAGGAATTAGAATGTATCCACCAAAAATATAAAGTTTAAACTTTAAACAATGGTGTGGTGTTGCAAACGAGTTTTGATTCCTTAGGATAATAATCAGCAATGTGAAAGTACTCCAAAATCACAAATTTAGAACCATTTGTTTAAATATAGATATCGTTCATGTGTGATCAAAAGTAAATGGAGTATTATTCCGTTTTAGAGAGTATGATTCCATCTTTGAGATTACTTGCTGATTAAGTGTTATGTTGCGTCACAAACATCATTCAAAGTACCATGACATTAATTTCGAGCAAGTAAACTTAAGGTATGAGCATGAGAGCAAGCTAGAAATGTAAAATTAGACCACGACCTGTCATTAAAAACCACCAAATCTGTTTAAGACAGCAGTAAAAGTGTTTTTCAGATCTCGTTTAAAACAATCTCAAATGCGAATCATTGTACCAGCCAGCTTGATAATTAACGAAAGCATTTGATCCACAACCATTAAACATGTTCAAATATCGATTAGCTCTAGTGTTTGTTCAAGTGTTAGATCTATTTCAGATTTGAGATTTAAGAAAGCTAGATCTAAACCAAAACTACTGGAACATAAATTATTTCCAGCCAAAAGAGGTTAATGAGAGGACTAAATCATCAAAACATTCAATTAGATAAGTCATTGATTTAGTCCATCATGAAGTTAAATGCTAGATTTATCATATCATGTGAAAGAAAACCTTTTAGATCTGTTAAATTCCATTTAATGATGTCATTGTTGTTAAACCAAGAGAAATATATCAAATTGATTTATAATATAGCAATGGAAATAAATGATTTGCAAGAAAACCCAAGTTTAAATAGTTATATGTGAAACTGTCAGCCTTTTAAACTTGAAATTAACAATCTAATCTAAGAAATTAACTTAATTCAGACCCTAGATTGCATAAACAATAAAAAGAGGAAAAAATTGATTTTGAAAGATTTTTGTGGTTGGGCAAAAATTGATAAGACCGATGCCTAACTCCACTTGGGTTGTGGGGTCACACTTGGCCTTGCTTGAAGCTATGTCCTCCTGTCAAGTTTGGAGATACAAACAACACTTAAATATGCTTTGTAATTCCCCAATGAGAGACACTTGGATATTTCAAGCTTCTATGCGGAGAAAGGTCCTAGATTGAATCCTCTTCTAAGTAGCAATAAGGTGACCTCTATCTCTATCCTAAAGACAAAAAATAGAAATCAAAGATTTGCTAAATTCAATGTTTTAGATCTAGAAATAAACAATTAAAGACTACAAGGCATGAGTTAACAATACCTTGTAATCTCCTCCAATTGTAGCAAGATGCTCCTCCTTTGGCCTTAATCTAGCTCTTTAATCCAAGAAACCTGTAATAAAACAAATGTTCCAAGTCGCCCTAGACAAATAAATTCTCAAGACCACCAAGATGAATACAATTTGAGCAAATTTGAGATGAGTTTTCATGTTATTCTCCAACAAGTTTACAAATGAATGAGGGGCTCTTTATATAGGAAGAGAGCCCAACAACCTTATGAATAAAATACAATATATCTCTAACATCCTAGCTGCAAAATAACAAATCTTTAACAAACTAGAGACCATAGAGTCAAAGAACAATATAATAATGTAAACAAGCATAAACAATTCCTCAAACACGTGGGCGCCCTCCAAAACCATGGTTAAAACCACCTCAAGCAAGTGTGCATAATCCAAAGACAAGTGCACCCTCTATAAAGTGCTCTAACAATCCACACATGTGCAATCAAGTCAAGAAGTGGGACGTCAAGTGGTCAAAGTGCCACGACAATTTTCTCGTCGTAGATTTAAAAACGACATAACTGTCAATTTTTCCCGATTTTTTATTATGACTACATTTTGGAAATCCCACAACCATCCTGCATCTAATGGCATTGATGTGGTGGAATTCTAGGCACTCTGTCAAAAGATAATTTCCCTTGAAGTTGGTCGCCCTTCAAAAGGTTCTCTAACCACCTCAACAAACTCCAACTACCTCCAACTACCTTAACTAAGTCCAACTACCTTAACTACCTCTCACATGTAGACAAAAAGGTACAACAAACTCAACAAATCCACATGTGAGAAAGTTCCTCCAAGAAGATAAGTGGGCCCTCAAGAGGTGATCTAGGTGGTACATATGATGATGTGGAGTCCCTGTCACAATGTCCAATGCACTATCATGGATCCTAATGGAATGACATGAATCCCAATTAGTATACACATATCCCAATGCAGATACATGGATACAAATGCAGTGTTACAGATCCCAAGAAAATGACATGGATCTAAATGTAGATATAAATGTTTGTATGTTGGTACATGGATCTTGAGGTAGTATCACAAATCCCAATGTAATGTCATGGATCATGATGCAAATACACAAATCTCAAGGCAAAGTACAAGGATTCCAAGGCATAAATGCCATCCTTAATGCAAGTATATGGATATCAATGCAAGGCACCCACCTATAGTAGTGTGCCATGCCTCAATATACGTGTCATCAGGTAGCAAACACATAAGTGTTTTTTTCTAACTTTCCAATAATTCATTTAACTTTTGCACTTTAGGCTAAGTTCAACCATGGTGTTAACTTTTACACTTTAGGCTAAGTTCAACCATGGTGGAGACTGCATTAACTTCTATTACACACGACACTCAGACCAAGTATGCCATATATTATTGAGTTAGAAGTAGGTAATGTGATGGTTAATTTGCGGAAGGGGAAATGAGAAACATCACGAATCAACCTTCATAGTCATGTATGATGTGTAGGTCTTCTTTTGCTAGCTTTCAAGGGCTAGGGGTCTTCATTTCTTCCATGATGGCCTTCATGATGGTGCATTAGGCTTAGAGATACCACCTCAACATTGTTTTTTACTGTCCCTTCTTTCTTTCTTCATTTCTTAGTCCTTTGTTTGGATATGTATTATGAAGAATAGGGCTAGGGGTAAGGGCCTTTTAGTGAGGTGGCATAGTTAAAGCATTATTATTTTTGGGTTTTTGACTTTGTTATGCCTGCAACTATTTGGAGCACTTTTGCTCTTTTGATTTTGAAGGCTCTTACACATGGGTCTTCATTTCTTTGCTTAGGACCTTGATGAACGACTTATGATAAGTTAATCATGAGAGGAGAAATATGATGGATGGAATGGAAGTGAAAGGGAAAGATGGAAAGTGTTAAGTATGGTTGGGATATGAAGTATGTTACATTCCACCTAGTTCTCTAATAGTACAACTTGACTCAAGAGGTGACGACACTTATCTAGAAGAAAATTATGACCCACCATAGTATTCCTTGACACAAAGGTACAAATTTAGAGTGTTATGATACATTATTAGATTACATTGATGTCATCTACGTTCATAACTCACATATGAAACATTTACACCGCGTCTAAGCAGGGAACACATACATGAAATCATAGTATAGAAACCAAAGTGATCAAGCTAAACCAAGAGAACGTAGCACCATGTATGGAAAACATAGTGTACCATCTGTACGTGTATGTATCATCTTAGGTATAAGAGACATGGGTTGATATACCAAGGACGAGACACCTGAGAACAACTAAGTAATGACCACTATGAGGTGAGATAATCATGTAATAGAAGGGGAATTGGAAATAAAGAATATGGATCTGAATGAGATGAACAAGAGTGCTCATGTGATTCCACATTGCTAGAAGGGTGGATCAAGTACTAGTTTCCCATGCAACATCTTCACATCAAATGAGGGGACAACATTTGGCTTCAACTAGGGTACTTGCACTCTTAGAATAAGAGTGTATGAGAATTCCATAATCTTGTTCAAACCTGTGATCTACACACATATCTAACACTTTCCCCAAATATCAACAATACAAAAACATGGCGATTCTACCACCTTGGTAATCATTACATAAAACCAAAACATGACTTTTACAAGAAATCAATTTTTTTAAAGTCTAAGTGAAAGCATGTAAAGGAAACACATAATTATTCTAAGGCAATGCATGAGAAGTAAAGAAATCAATTATTCTAAGGCAATCAAAGCAATCCATGAAAATAAAGCACACACTTATTCTAAACTACCGCTCAAAGGAGCTTATTCTTTTCTAATCCTACTAAGCTAACTTGGCACTAAGTATGTTAGATGAAATCATAAAGGCAATACAACCATTTCATGAGAATCTCAACACCTTGTAGCTTTCCTTTGTGTTTGGTCGCAAACCAAAACAAGGACACATCCATCATCAAGCAAAAGTAAGCTGGAATCCCTATGAGAACTAAGCACAAATATAAAGTAATCTTTTTGTTATGAATACAAAAACCCAAACCATGCCAAGGTTGACATATATTACTACAAGCTTGAGAATATAGAAAAGGATTGTTGGGTTTTCTTCCCTTGTGTAGAATGGTTTCCCATGATACTTCTTGTGTTCTTTTGTGCATGGTTATTCTTCTTGTGATTTTGTTTACTACAGTTGTAGCTAATGTATTGCTGCAAAGTTTATGGTTCAAGTTCATGCTAAAATTGAAAAGAACTACATGTGCTTGGGAAACCATTAAAAATTCAACACCCTAAAGAAACAAGGGAGTTGGTGCTTCCTAGGGTTGGTGCCCTAAAGAAGGGGATTTGTGTCTCCTAGAGTTGGTGCTCTAAAAAGGATTGGTGCCCTTCACTATTCTTCATAAAAGCCTTGTAATTCCTATTAATTATACTTATATAATTGATTTTACAAACAAGTCCATTGTTGATCTATTGTGGTAATTAACAAAATATTAAAGTAACTGCTAATTGTTGAAAAAGGGTAGTATTGATTCACACCCCACCGCCCCCCCCTCTCAGTGTTTCAACATTTGGTATCAGAGCAGGTGCCTTCAGCACAACCTAACAACTGAAAGGTAGATCTTGAAGATGGATCAACAAGAGAGAATGTCTAACAACAAAGCACCATTGTTCATTGGAGGTGGCTATGCTCTATGGAAAATAAGAATGAAAAACTTCATGTTGGCTCTTGGTTTTGATATCTGACAATCTGTTGTAGATGGTTACACTACACCAACTACTCCACCCAAAGATGTTGCAGGAAAGAAAATCTGCAATGACAACTCAAGAGCGGTTAATGCAATTCTAGGAGGGTTGACAAATTCTATGTGTGTGAAGGTTATGCATTGTAAGTCAGCCAAAGAAATCTAGGACAAATTGGAGGTTGTATATGAAGGAGATAACAAAATCAGGGAAGCCAAACTACAAACCATAGATGATTTTAGGGGCAAAATTGCGCTCATGGGCGAAATTAGAAGGTATGAAATTTTGGTTGGGTGAATTATTTCTATAGAAGGATATAAAAGGATTTGAGTATACATAGCCCCAAATTTATTTTAAATTTTTTATATCAAAAACCCTTAGCCCATTGTTATTTGTGAGCGGAGAGTAGCGAAATTTATTTTCGCCCCGTCAAATTCGAATTGGATCCTCTCCCTCACCCTAATTTTCTAATAATTGGAATTTCTCAGAGTTATTTCGCCCTGGTTTTTGGAAATGGGAATTTTTTGGAGGTATTTCTCCCTTATATTTTATAAATATAAGCAGTAATTTTTTTGAAGGTATTTCTCCCTTGTGTTATGGGAATGACAATTATTTGGTAGCAACCCAATTCAATATGCAAGTTTTTTTCTACAATGCTTATGCTCTTGAGATAGCCTGCTAATGGAGAGAACTGATGATGATGCATCTTTAATGGATCTGATTAGAGAAGTCTGAAATGACCATGATTGCATCGACTTATATTGATTCAACTATAGAGTTCAACGATAGGGTTCATCGCAACAGTTTATTGGAGCAACACTTCCATATATCCGTGTTGACATTCCTATCAATTCAACTGTAGGGTTCATCACGATAGTTTATCTGAGAAACACTGCCATATATCCCTGTTCGAATTCCTATTATTATTGTATCTCGACCATTGGGGTTTCTTCCTGAAAAAGGATATTTTAAAACATATATTCTATGACTTTAGTGATGCTTCACATAGATGATTTTAGGGGTGAAATTTCACTCATGGGCGAAATTAGAGGGTATGAAATTTTGGTTGGGCGAATTATTTCTATAGAAGGATATAAAAGGATTTGAGTATACATAGCCCCAAATTTATTTTAAAATTTTTATATCAAAAACCCTTAGCCTACTGTTATTTGTGAGAGGAGAGCAACGAAATTTATTTTCTCCCCGTCAAATTCGAACTGGATCCTCTCCTTCGCCCTAATTTTCTAATAATTGGAATGTCTCAGAGTTATTTCACCCTAGTTTTTGGAAGTGGGATTTTTTTGGAGGTATTTCGCCCTTATATTTTATAAATATAAGCGACAATTTTTTTGAAGGTATTTCTCCCTTGTGTTATGGGAATGGCAATTATTTGGTAGCAACCCAATTCAGTATGCAAGTTTTTTTCTACAATGCTTATGCTCTTGAGATAGCCTGCTAATGGAGAGAACCGATGATGATGCATCTTTAATGGATCTGATTAGAGAAGTCTGAAATGACCATGATTGCATCGACTTCTATTGATTCAACTATAGAGTTCAACGATAGGGTTCATCGTAGACCCCTATAGTTTAGTAAAAAAATAATCATGCTACTTGCCTGGTTTAGAACAGGTAGGAGATCCTCGTCTATGGATAAGCTTTCCTTAACCTCCTCAAGTTTGCTAGTCAACTTATTGGTTACAACTCTTCTATTGTTGACCATGGAAATATCCCATATGCTTGAATTGCATGATTATTAGTGTAAATGATTGGGATCCAATAGTTCTATTTGCCCTTTTATTCCTATCAAATTCCTCTCCATGCACCCATTGCTTGCTAGTGCAAGGTAGCACCTATTGGTGCATAACTCAGCTACGTAAAAGCATCAGGGGACATCCACTGACCCTTTTAAGATTTTCAGGCTAGCCATTAGTGAGGCAGATTTTCAGGCTGTGACTTAATCTCTCGTTGATATATCATCAAAACTGATAGAGGGATATGCAAGAGTGTACAATGAGAACCTTGACAAACATAAACGCTAATTCTTGCAAAATCGTCTAGAGGATGGACAAATCATGTTTCTTTTTCCAAATATGTAAAACGGGTATATTACAGTTTAATGAATACATTTTCATATTATTATATATGGTTTTATACTTTATCAAAAAAATTGTCAATACTTTACAAGGTTTTATAATTCAGTGAAAGATTCGCCAAGATTTTACAAGAGTTTATAGTTCAGTGAAATATTCGCCAAATTTTTATAAGATTATATAATTGACTAAAAGATTCGCCAAAAAATTATATATACATATTATATTATTGATAAAATAGCCTTCAATTTTTCCTATGTATCATGGGGATTCGCCCATTTATTATACATATAAATTTAGGGGGTTCTTAAAATCACCCCTGCTACAAACCAATAGAACTTAGTTTGAAAATCTGAAAATGAAAGAAGAAGAGAACGTTGTTGAATACCTTCATAGGGTAGATGAAGTGGTTAATTCAATCAGAGAAGTAGGAGAACTTACAGATAAACCCATTGTGCAAAAGATACTAAGGTCATTACCTATGAGATATGATGCCAATATTTCTACAATTGAAGATAGGTCTGATCTTGACACACTCACATTTGATCAGCTTCATGGAATTTTTACAGCATATGAAATGAGAACAGGGAATGATAAATCATCAAAAACAGAAACAACCTTTACAACATTTAAAACAAATATGAGACGAGAGAAAAAGACCAATGATGAGTTATCAAATATATCTGATGAGGAAACTACCAACTTCATAAAGAAACTCAAGAAAGAGACAGGGAAATATAAATGAAAGATTCCTCTAATATGTTTCAACTATGGAAAAATTGGACACTTTGCCAATAAATTTCCCTATCCTAAGTAGGAGGAAAGTGATGACGAAATAACCTTAAAAAATCAGAAGAAAAGAAACACTAATAATAAAAAGAAGTTCTACAAGAAAAAGAAAATGTTATTTACCCAAGAAGACAATAACTCATCAGAAGAAAATGAAGAAGATGAACTAGAGCTTCTATTTATGGGAATAAAAACTCAAGATGATAAACAATCAGAAGATGAAGAAGAAGTGAACTTCGAAGTAGAAGTCCTTAGTGTAATTGAAGAACTAAGAAAAACTAAAAAACAAAACAGGGTACTAAGGGAAGAGCTTCTAGAGATTAAAGAAGCTACTAAATCAAGAGAGAGAGAAGTTTCCAAAACCATCAAAGAGTTGGAACAAACCATCAGTGATTTGAAGCCCCAACTCCTGGAAGCTAATAAAATTGAAGAATTCATTTTACAACAACTTAGTGATAAAAAACAAGTATGTGAGAAACCAGAAGTTGATATTAAGCTGCTAAAAAGTGAAATTGAGAAAGAAAAGAAGGGATCACAATTTGGAAACAGTTCAAAGATATTGGATGAAATTTTCAGTAGTCAAAGGTCACCAAACAACAAGACTGGTTTGGGATACACTCAAGACTCAATGTCTACATCACAAGGATTTGTCAAGAAACCAATCAGTTACGCAGATGCTCTGAAAAACTCATTAAGAAAAGAAGATAATAACGCAAAAATGATACCATTGAAAAATGTTACACATAAACCTGTACTAAACTTGTTCTTAACCTCCCCCTTGGCTTCAAGAACCCCTGGTTTATATAGATCTTAAGTTGGTAACAACCTCCCAACTTCTCCCCAGGATCTGGCCTCAAAAAGGGCCCAATATCCCCCAAAAATGATTAAAATCCCACAAATTCACTGATAAAATCAATTTAAAACCATATTATATAGTTCAAAACCCACTTTTGGAATTATATAGGGTGCATCCCCTTTTATGCAGGCTTCTAGTCACATGGCGCGCTCCATGTGGCCTAGGGTTGATACCTGCCATACTAGCCCCCTAGATTTTGGCTCATGGTCTCGTGCACCGGGCCATGTGGCCACAAGTTGTTCCTGCACGCGCTAACAAACCCGTTGTAGCCCCCGGTCCAAAGATTATGGTTATGACCCTGGTCGGCGGGTTAGCTCGACGGACCAGGGCTAACCCTCATCCATCTGCGCTAACATTCAAGGGATTGGGTCATATGGTATTCCCCACAAGATCGAGGGCTAACTCCACGAATACTGCGCTAAAAAAATTCCCATGCCAAACAACATACAATAGAGTCATATGAAAGGGTCTTGTGGTAAGTGTTTTGTGCCAGGGCTGGCACTAAGCCCCAAACCTTACTCTGCCTGCCATAACACATATGCAAACTTTAATACATACAACACCACCTTAGGGAAAGGAACACGGTGTAGGTAGGATGGTATCCCAACTTACATGAAATCTTGGTGCCCATGGAGGTCCACGGTTTGAACCTGGTGGACTCCAAAACAATTTTGCAATAAACATTTAACCAACGAATGGGTGCCACGTGGAATCCCATGTTTGGGCCACGTGTCACCTTCCAATTCACCCAATCTAATGCCACACATCAATCAACCATTGGTCCACCTATTTGTCGAGGTGTCATCCCAGTCACCTACCACGCAAGACGTACGGGCGTACCACGTGTCACCCTTGCAATGGTGACATGTGTCACTCCCTGATTGGTCCACTTGTCCAACACATCATCAATATGTATGCCCAGTCACCCTGCCACGTGTCATTATGTACACCTCGTTAGCACACTGAACCCACAACTATACCTTGCCACGTTAGTTGTATGGTCATACGGCCTGTATAGTTAGCTTCCATGTGGGATTGTACGGACTGTACAGTCATCATGCTTTTTCCTATTTGGCGAAATGAACAGACAACTATATCTTGAGCATACGACGTTCGTTTGATCCCATTCAAGTCGTGTTGGGTTCGTATCGACAAGGCCTACACACACATCCGTTTTGAATCAATTCCGAACACTTTTATTTTTAGGCCTTCCTGGATCCAATTTGGTCCCGAGATCCAATTATGGATCAAGACCTCATATTTCTTCATGGTATCAGAGCCCTTGGTGGCTAAGTATTGCTAATTTTGGAAAACATTTTGTGGACAGTTCTTGATAGCTTGTGGGCATATTTCTTGACAACTTGTTGACAATGATTTGTAGCAACTTGTTGGTAGTGATTTGTGTGACAGTTGTAGGACGGTTGGTGGACCTAGACTCATCCTCTTTTCACACCTATTTTCTAGGAGTGAGGTTGTAGTTTTACTGCCTCTTTTCACACCTGTGTTGACAGTAGTGAGGCAATCATGTTTTGTGGTTGTAGCATCAATGTTAGTTCAATGGGAAGAAATATTAGTATCCCAGATGCGGGCAGAAGATAGGCTAGTCAGAGGTAGAAACTGCCCCCCTTGGAAGACCAAGATTATTTTTGTCTTGGAGGATCTTGAACTATGTGATATAGTTCAATCTCCCGTGGTGATTCCTACTGCACCAACTCCATCACCATTGTTGGATGCAGATTTCAGGAAGAAAAACACCAAGGCGAAACAAACTATTTGTGATGCAATGAGGGATCACATCATACCCCACTTGATTGGTAAAGTCTTTGCATTTGAGATGTGGGCATCCTTGTGCAAGATTTACAAAATTCCTAACTAGAATCGGAAGACGGTTCTGCAGGAGAAACTTAGGAGCATTCAAATGCTCAAGACTAAGTCGGTCACTTCTTACCTTGGCAGATACACTCAAATCAGAGATGAGCTAGCAGCAGTCAGAGAGATAGTGGACCCATAATTTATGGCAAGGAAAACTTTAAACATCTTTTCCAAACCGTGGGGTTCATTTGTACGAGGAATTGTTCTCAGGAGGTTATTCCTACTTGGGAGAGACTTTCAGATGATTTTGTACAAGAGGAGATGAGATTCAACTCAGATTCTTTAAGACAACAACAAATATCTCAGGTTGATGAGGATCTTGCTATTTGGATAAAGGGAAAGAATAAGGTCGACAAGGGTGCACGACAATGTCCCAAGAGGGGGGCCAAGCCACAGGGAGAGAGTGGCAGTGGGCAGAAGAGGAATATGAGAAAAGTGAAGTGAATCGTTTGTAAGAGTTGTAAGAGGATGAGACACTCTGTTGAAAAATGTCCCAATAGGAAGAAGAATCAAGGTGGCACAACAACTACAACATATGAGGCAGAGTTTCAGACACAGTTTGAGAGAGAGTGTGCCTTCCTCATTTGTTGCACTTCAGTGGATTCGAAACATAGTATATGGTACATAGACAATGGTGCTTTGAGCCACATGATTGGTGTGAGGGATCATTTTAATGACCTCAGAGATACAGAGGTCAGGATGGAGATTTCTCTTGGTGATGAATCCATAGTCAGAGTTGTTGGGCATGGCATAATTACCTTTCAGAGATATGGCTTGCCACTTATTTCGTTCTAGGATGATCTCTACGTCCCTGGGTTGAAGAAGAATATGATATCAGTTTTCACCTTCTAGGATAGGGCTCTTGAGGTGTCCTTTAGAGGGACAGAGGTCCTCATACACCCTAATGGGTCCCGTCTCACCTCAGGGCAGGTGATTGGAGTGAGGGATGGGAAACTATTCAAATTTCTTTTTCAGCCACTTCGTTCTTTGGCAACGAATAGTGACAACAACAGTTAGTTGTGTGAGTTGTGGAATCGGAGGATGGCTCACCTTCATCATGGGGATCTTGGAGGTCTGAGAGAGGTTGTGACATGAGTGACATAGTTCAGTTCAGAGCATCATGATGTGTGCAGAGGGTGTGTGCTTGGTAAGTTTACCAAAGCTTCTTTTCCCAGTAGTGACAATAGGTCAGTTGGGGTACTGGATTTAGTACACACATATGTGTGTGGGCCCATGTCTCAGGCGTCCTTGGGTGGTTGTGAGTACTATCTCACATTCATAGATGACCACTCCAGGAAGACCTGGATCTATTTCCTAAAGACCAAGAGTGAGGTCTTCAAGAGGTTCGAGTTCAAAACTCATGTGGAGAACCAGACATGAAAGAGGATCAAGGTCTTGCGGTCACACAACGTAGGTGAGTATTCCTCCAGTGAGTTTGTAGAATTATGTACCCGTGCAGGGATCAGACGATAGATGATCGTTCCTTACAACCCCTAGAAGAACGTGATTGTCGTGAGGAAGAACAAGGCGATTACAAGGGTAGCGAGATCTATGTTGCATGATCAAAGTTTTCCTTTATCCCTTTGGGCTGAGGTGAGTGTTGTTGCAGTTTACCTACAGAAAAGGAGTCCCCACATGATTTTGGGAAAAAAGACTCATGAGGAGGCCTTCACTGGTAGGAGGCCTGATGTCGAGTACATCAAGATTTTTGGTTGCTTGAATTATTCTCATGTCCCCTCAGAGAGGAGGACAAAGCTAGACCCCATAGCCCACTAGGGGATTATAGTTAGATACTCAGATGTCTCTAAGGCCTACCAGATTTACATTCCATCACATCGGAGAGTGGTGGTGAGTAGAGATGTTATATTTGAGAAGGGTAGAGATTTCCATAGGTCTCTCGAGTCGAGAGTCAATATTGAGGATGATGCAGAGGCACAGATTAATTTCTCAGAGGGAGCACAACTTCAGGGTTTTGGTACACCGGTTTTAGGGGTGACAATGTCACCTTGCAAAACTTCAGGTTCATAGTCATAGGGGGTTCAGGCAGAGGGTGTAGAGGCTTTAAGATCTCAAAGTGTTGGGATTAGGTCTGAGGTAGATACTCTTGGGCGAGGGGTTCTTACTTCTCATTTTACTACTTTAGGGAAGAGGAAACCGAGATGGTTTCAGGAGACCCTAAAGGAATCCAAGGAGAATGTAGGAGATCCCAAGAGACAGTTCAAAGAGAGCAAAGCACCAGAGAGGCTTGGGTCTTATTTGACGATGGTGATGAGTATCTTAGATATAAATCCACATACATTGTCATAGGCAGTTGACCGATAGGTTTGGTGAGAAGCCATGTTAGAGGAGTATGACTCCATTATGCATAATGATGTTTGGGAGGTGGCTTTGAGGAAAGTGGGGAAGTCAGTTGTGACTTCCAGATGGTTGTACAAGACCAAGTATGTTGCATATGGAAGCATAGAGAAACACAAGGCCTGATTTGTGGCACAAGGATTCTCTCAGGTAGAGGAAGTTGATTATGATGAGACATTTGCACCAGTTGCAAGATACAGCTCGATTAGGAGCATTATTTCCATAGCGACGAATATGGGTTGGAGGATACATCAGATCTATCTAAAGACCGCATTTATCATGGATTTATTGAGGAGGAGGTGTACATTGAGAATCCATAGGGGTTCGAGGTGAGTGAGAGAGAGAGTCTCACGTGTGCCTTTTGAGAAAGGCACTATATGGTATGAATCAAGCTCCCAGAGCTTGGTATTCATGAATTGACACATGTTTTCTTCAGATGGGATTTTGGAAGACCGATGTTGATCCTAACCTCTATTACATCATTAGAGGCGAGGACACACTCATTCTCATTTTGTATGTGGATGACTTGTTCATCATGGGAGAAAATCATCTCATAGATGAGTGCAAGTTGGGACTTGCATCAGAGTTTGAGATGAGTGACATCAGATTAATGCACTATTTTCTGGGCATGGATGTATGACAGGAGGAGGGTCACATATTCCTGGGACAGGAGAATTATGTTGCAGACATTTTGAGCAGGTTTCAGATGGAGCACTGCAGGCCTATGTCTACTCCCATGTTCACCAACTGGAAGAATCTTAGTGCTTCAAATTCCCAGTTTGTGGATGATACAATATATAGATAGTTGATCATATTGTTGATGTATCTATTCCACACTCGACCAGATATTTGTTTTCCCGTGAACACTCTCAGCCGACACATGGTAGAGTCGAGGAGTGTTCATTGGATTGGAGAAAAACATGTTTTGAGGTACATTGTAGGGTCAATGGATTATGGCCTGGAATATATCAAAGGGGATGGATTCAGTTTGGTTGGCTACACAGACTCAAACTAGGTAGGATGTGCTACTGACAGGAAGAGCACCTTAGGGTGTTGTTTTGGGTTGGGGTTAGGACATGTTTCCTGGAACAACTAGAAACATAATTCAGATGCTTTGAGTTCAGTCGAGGAAGAGTATATGGCAGCTAGTCAGTCCAGTTGCGAGGCCATTTGGCTTCGTAAGATGCTGGTAGGATTATTTGGTCAGGAGTTGCCTCCGACTGTCATTCATTGCGATAATAAGAGTTGTATCAAACTCTCTGAGAATCTAGTTTTCCATGATAGGTCGAAGCATATAGAGATCAGATACCACTTCATCAGAGATTGGGTTCAGTGAGGGGTAGTACATTTGTAGTATATATCGACCGACGAGCAGGTTTCATATATTCTCACCAAGGCCATGCCAAGGGGCATACATGTCTACTTCAAAGACAAGATGGGCTTGGTTAGAAACACTTTCCTCAGTAAGAGGGAGTGTTGAGATTTGGGTACCTTGGGAAGTGGTCCCCTTGTGGTTTTGATTCTCTATCCACAAGTGGAAAATAATTTGGTACTATGTACCTTGTACTTTATGTCTAATTCAACTTTGACTTCACTTAAGTCAAAAAGTTGAATTTTTGTCACTTAAGCAAAAGTGACTAAGTATTCACTTTGTGGGTGAATGAGGGGACATAAAGTGAACTTAGGGAACTTAACCCAAAGTGGTTTTGTGAGTGAGATTATTGTGGGATGATATCAACCTTTGATTAGAGAATGGATGGAGAGATCTTAGCCATCCATCTCTTTGGTTTCCTTATGGAGGTTCAAGAGGGGTGCATAGGGAGTAAGGAGGCTCATTCTATATTTTGTTCACTTGGAGAGGAAGAGGAGAGCAATGGAGATGGGAATGGAATCATTAGATGAGGGTTTCAAGGGTGCCTCCTTCCATGGAAGGCTCTAGGAGGCTTTGGCTTCCATTGTTTTGTGGTGTTCATGCTTGCTTGGAGGAGGGCGTAGGCCTAGCAGGGAGGTCTTACACTTGTCAGATTGTTGGTTGGAGTGTCTTGTTGGATAGCTAGCACACAAGGTTATATTTGTGTTCAATGGTTTCTTCTACAAGGCTACAAGGAGAAAGGGTGCAAGTTTTGAGTGAGATTGAGCAACAAAGGAGAAGGGCGCACCGTGCTTGGGTGCATTCACCTTCTTGGAATTGTATAACATCTTGAGAGGGGTTGCCTTTGTATCAAGTTCATTTGTTTCATGTACTTGTTGTATATCACATTCTTTACATCACATATATAGACTTATATTCCAAACTGGTTTTCCCTTGGGGGGTTTTATCTAGGGATGATTTTAAGGATGGAAAATTATTTTAAAATGTAGAAACCTTGGAGAATCTTACCAATCCTTCAAATGCCAACTATAAATGTTTGGCAATATTTTTGTAAAAATATAAAAATTTCTAGGGATTTTATATAGTTTTTATAAAATTTTGGCGATTTTTAAGGTAAAATAATT
>JASDQU010103389.1:264371-283550 GCA_032191745.1 Picea mariana | reverse complement strand
ACTACGTAGTGTAATTCATTAATCTATGACCTATATCCATGAGTATTAGTCACAACTGTTCAATAATTCTCATGATTTGAATAGTCCACTTAGCACTCATTGCATCGGGTGATGCTCACAGGGGTGAAGAAATGGGATTGAAACCAACAAAATGAATCGCATAGCATCAATCATCACTTTTGGGGCTTGCATCTGGTAACCAGGACTTCACAGGTGGTCACCTATCCCAAGATGCCTCTGGCTCAAGCATGCTCAACTATGGAGTTTTCCCCACAATCAAGCTCACTTAGCTCGCTACCCATTTGCAAGACCTTAAATAAAAACTAACAAAAGATGCTAAAAGAAACTAAAAGAAACTATTTTTTTTCATTTTTATTTCTTTCTATTAAAGAAAAACTAACAAAAGATGCTAAAAGAAACTATAGGATACATGATTCATGGCCCCCATGGCCATGAGGGGGAAATTGTTTTCAAAAAGAAAATCGTTTTGCTTTAAAATGCAAGATAAAAATATGCCAAGAACATTAGGAAACTAAGAGCAAGATATTTTCTACGACTTAGAAGTTTTCAAAGACTTAACATAGTGATAAAAAGAAAACACAAATTCAAGAAGCCTAGGATGACCTAGAGAATCCCCTAAATATTACAGATACCGAAGAAAGAAAATATCATTCAAAAATTACACATATGTATGCATCTATGTGAACTGAGAATCATGGATTTCCATGGGTCATACATAGTAAAAGCACGATCATCTACAATTGATATAATAGAAAAGTGCCAATAACTTTGCAAAATTGGAAAAATAAAAAGGACTTTAAACAGGGAGACTCCCAAAAACTTATGAAAAAGTTTCTAGATAAAAAAAACTTTGCAACAAAGCTTGGAAAATAGGAAAACTCACAGAAATAAAAAAGGACACACAAGACACCCTACAATTGACCCAAACTAGGAGAAACAAGTCCCCAGTATGGTCGCCAATTCTGATTAAGGGATTTTCCCCCCGTGACCTCTTATGGGATTAAGGTTAAAAAATAGGATTTGGTAGTTTCATCAAGATTGATATTCTTTTGCAAGTAGTTGAGAATCCTTTTTACGTCAAATTTCATCAAAGACCATCAAGACTAGAAAAAGGGAATTGTAAATCCATCTGGACTTGGGGATTTATCTGGATCAAGACCCCATATATCCTTCACAATCTCCTCTTTTCCTATCTATTTTATTAGTTCTATATTTTCTTCACTGGACACTTAATGATGGCATATTTTCTAGCATTATAGCATCACCAACATAATGATCCTACTCCTCCTCTATATAAGGCCTCAAAATAAGATTGACCTGCTTCTTTGATGGAAGCAAAAACAATAAGACATCTTCCATATTCAATGGATATCTCATTCATATTATTCTTTTGAAGTCCATCTTTAGTTTGCTTTTGCTAGAATGTGGTTATTTTGTCTTCCCAATTTTAACCAGAAACTCTGTGATTTTAAATGACAGACCTCTTCCTCTTTCTGGTTAGCCATATGAAATTCCCCGCAAAAATATCTTTCTTCCATGAGGTCATTCTTAGTTACATCCCCTTCTTCCATTTAAAATGGAAAATTACTAAAATTGGATAGTAGATTTGATTTATCTCGAGCTAGAGAAACATTGGAGATGTTAGCCCACTCTTTTAACATTGCCTTTATTTCCCTTACATAGAAAGGGGGTTACTTGATTGGTCTAGTCCAAGTCTAAAAAATAATCTCCACAACTTTTGGATTTTGAATCAAGAGAGGTTTGAATATCAATGTCTATAAGGAAATAATCCAATCTAGCAGTTATATGTCTTGGACCTACTCTCTTATTTGTCTATGTATACTTCCATATTTTTAGTTTTATGTCCACTAGGTCCCAATCATCTATAACATCCTCCATGCTCTCCCTAAATGGATCCTTTTTTATATTGCTTCCCCTTTTTTCTTTGTTTGATAGGACTACATTAAAATTCCCACATACAATACTATGATTTATCTATTTTGAACCTCTAAAGGCCATCAATGAACTCCAACATTAAATATTTTTCCCTATAATGAACAAGTATGTAGACATTGAAAATATGAAATGGCATACCTGGATTTTGATGGGTGAGACTGGAAAGAACCCAATATTGCATGCTTTGAGTGTGTATGAACTCAAACAATGTAATGCTCCATACAATGTATATTCCATCTGATGCTCTTCTAGATTTTATTGCTATTATTGTGTTTATTTTCCATTATTTCCTACTTGTACTTATCATTTACACTTCATATGATTTAGTCTCTTGGATGATGACTATGGTTTTCTTCTCAAATCTGATAATATCCCTCAATTATTCTTCCTCTTTCCCACTACCCATGCCCCTACAATTCCAGTAGACAATAATCAATATTTAACTGATGGGAATTTGATGTTGCCACCTTGTCAACCTTCCAGTGGCACTTGAGTCCCTTGATTTATACTTGCTTGAAGTTTCATACAAGTGCCTAAGAAAATTTTAATAGTTGTATAGATCCATCAATTTTTTCCTTATTAGCTTCCTCCTCAGACTTTTCCTTTAATGGTTTACACCTAGGTTTTCTTACAAGACATTCCCCCTCTGGTTCTTCCTCATCATGTTGTTGTTGGGTCTTCTTCCTTGTCATCACTCCACTTGATTGAGGGTAAAACGTGTTCGAGATTTATTCTATTTCTTGTTTCTCTTGAGGAAAATAACCTTATGGAGTGAGAATGGATTCCACTTGAGATTCTGAGTATGTCGATTGCACAAATGATTAATGGATAATGACAGGTCCATGCACTTCATTCTCTTTGGGAAGGGGGTCCAAAAGAGACATGGGTTCCTTTGAGGGGGGAGTATAAGGACAAAATTTTGGTTGAGAGAGAACTTCATAACTATTTGTTGTAGGGGATGATTTTATCTTTTGAACATTAGCTCCTCTTGAAGTCACTTTCTTTGTGTTTAGTTTCTTATTCACTATTTTCCATTGATCTTATTTATGTATTGTAGATTGATTCAAAATGTTGTTTTTTCAATATTTAGCAAAATGCCCATCTTCATGACAGGTTTTGAACTTGAAGGGTAGTGGCTCATATTCCAACTTATATATGTGTTTCTAGTTGTCCAAATTGAAATTTTTTCCTCTGGAAACCCTTTTCCTAAATCAACTTCCACGCAGAATCTTGCACACGCAAACATGCCAACTTTTGGTTCAAATTTATCAATATACTTATCCAATGTATTTTTAATAATTATCAGCGAGTCTTCGTTCCAACAATGTAAGGGAAAATGAGGAAATCAAATTCAGATAGGAACAACCGAAGGAATGCTCGATAGTAGGTCAAAATTTGGAGTCTAGTGATTGAGGTAAGTATCTCTTGTACTTATAAAGTAAGGACCACTCTAGAAGATGAGGTTTCTTTCCTATTTATTTTCAAAAAAGAAAACATAAAACCCTCTTCCACATAAACAACAAGAGATATTTCCTTTTATCATTTCTACCCAATTATTTTGCATCAATATGTTCATTGACCTCTATTATCGCATGGTTTGTACTTGTGAAAGTCCCATCAAAAGTAGCCCAAATCTTGGGTAACTACATGAAAGTATACGACTGACACCTTAGTAATAAATCCCCTCGTTTTAGTGATGGAGGAGGTCCACCATATGGGAGGCTTCCCCAGTGACCTCAAGGGATCAACGTAGCAAGTGTGTTATCCAAGCATACTTACTTCCCCTCTCTTGATCACCTAATATTGGTCTAAGTCAATGGAATGGATGAGGTATGGAGCTGTTTGAGTACATTCTTGAAACAATAACACTTTGTAGCATCCATAATATGATTTCCAAGTACAAACATGCAATTATTACCTCATGAGACACTAGTCAAATGAAATTTGTGATAGTTGGTACAAATTTGCAGTAGTACACTAGTATTATAACAACAATATAATTTGTAACAACAACAATAAATATGCTTCAGAATTGCAACAATTGACAAGGAAAACTTAGCATAAATCCACTAGATTAATATCCAATTGTTAGATGCAATTTCTAGGTATGTTAGGCCACCTTTAGATCAATGCATGCAAAAAATAAGAGTGTATTTAGATGGTTGTAGCAAAATTTTGTAACAACAACAAGTTTGTAATCAAATTATCTCAAGTTAGTATTAGTAAAGTTAGTAGGAAGCTTGAGACATTGGAAACAAAGATTTTGTTGATCACTTTCACCACAAGAGAGCTTAAATATTAGTGACTTTGAGGGCTATAAAGTTTTTACAAAAACAATACAATATACTTGGAGATGAAAATAGAAAAGGTTTAAGAGGTAGAGATGAAACTCTAAGGTGATAGCACATTAGGACCTTAGGGTTTAAGCCTTAAGGAGAATGATTGCTAGAGTGCAAAGAAATTTTGGGCTCTAGCAACATTTTCTCCCTTCTTAAGTACTTCAAATAGGTCACAATCAAGAGTCAGGGACAAAATCCTAAAGTGATAACACTTTAGGGTTGTAGGAGTCTAACCCTAGCTAGGATTTCTTCACAAATTTTGGACAAAATTAACCTTGTGAGAGGAGGAAGCACTTATGCTCCTCTCTTAGGGTTTTACAAAACAAGATTTCTAGCATGAACAAGTAAAATTACCATGAAACATTAATAGCATGAAGTAGATTTGTAGAAATTTCACTTACTTCACCAAGATACCAATATAGTACACCCTAATTGCAGCAATTTCATCCGAAAATCAACAAAGAAGGATCCACACTTGACCTCCAAGAGATAGTGCATGAAATAAAAGAGTCGATATCCAAAAAATAATGAATATTTCAGATTTAGTACTCTCACAAAGGTGAGAAGTTGTGATGATAAAATTAAATGTCATGGTGCATTATTTATATGGACCTATCTTGACCTATTTTTCCACATAAAATTGTCCACAACAAAATATAAGAGGAATGACTCCTCTAATTTTTATTTTACATTATGTAAAAATAAAAAATGCATAAAAGAAACCCTAGAAGTGTGATGTCATTCCCTAGAAGGGTGATGTAGTCTCTCAAAGTGAAACATTAAGCATGAAGAAGGGGAATGTTGGGCCTCCAAAGGCCATGTGTCGTGCTCTCATGTGCCAAAGTTGCATGCCATGGGTCTCCTCTTGTGAAACGACCTTTGGAACCATATCATCCATCAAACCCTAGCCCAAAGGTGGCATTAACGACTTGAAGGGTGATGTCCTAGGCCTCCAAAGGAAAACCTCCAAGTGGGGGAGGGTGCAATCTCATCCTCTTATGATGTTTGGGAGTCTCCAAAGGCAACGTCCTCCATCCTCAAGGTGCAATTCTCATCATCAATGGTGCCCCACACGTGGGGTCTACCATCCATATCATGGGATTCCAAGCCCCTATGAAGGTCTAAGTGGCATGGTTCCTTCACGAATAGATTTCACTAGGAAAGGTCCTGTAAAGAAAAACAAGTACACCTTGCAAGGGTCCACAAGTCACATGAATCATGCAAAGTAAGCCACACTTAATAAAATAACCACCCAAACATGTGCATCAAATCCCCCCTTTTCAAATTAAATAAATTCTCAAAGACCTTATAAAATTTTCCAAATTTAGGTATGGGAGGGGTGTCAAGGTGCCCTATTGGGTAGGCCAATCCCCAAGCCAAGGAATGTTTTCCAAGAAGACCCTATGTAGATCATGTAGTGAGTATGAGGTGGATTGGGGTAAGACTTTTAGGCATGGGTTTGTTGACATACAAGTGTTCATATTGTCTCATTTATGGGTGCTTTTGTTGAGGGTGAGAAACATACTTTATTTCCATTTGTTTGCAATGCAACATTTTTCCAATCCCTTTATTTTTTCCATGCAATTCCAAGCTCAAGACAATATGGTGCGGACAAGAAATAAAATACATCATACGCTCTACCTTAGAAAGAATTTTATTAAACTGTAAGCTTATTAAGTCTAAACATTGAGTGCTATGTGGAATGAAAGTAAAGGAGCACCACAACGCCACTTGACGTTAGAACACATTGAGTTCCATATGCACTGGAAATTAAAGGACACCGCAAATGCATTCCCCCTTCAAGCAGGACACTTTTATTTATGTTTTTCTTAAAGGTCCTTGATTCTTTTTGAGAAGCATTTCATTTCTCTTAGGACCTTAGGGAGATTATTTATGTGATGTTATATACAACACATATGGGCCTTTATCCCCTTCTTCCCATGAAATGAGGTACAATCCCTTCTTGGGGTCAATGGACTTGAAAACCCAAAATATATGGAAATTGAGGGGGAGAAGTGTGGAAAGTGGAAAGTATGTATGGGAACGATACGATGACCCTTCAAGGAGACCCCCAAGTAGCAACCCTTTTCCTGAGGGTGACCAACTTACTAGGATACCATGTCAACCACCAAAGTGAAATTAGGAAAAAAATTATAAATTCCAAGAAAATGTTCCATAATCAAGAAAGGACTCTTTGCAACATGCTTAAATGCTTCAAATATTAAAGTGACACTTACCATGAGACTAGAATTGTTACCTCATGAAGCAAGACCTGCCATCCTTTGGGAGCCAAACCGGTGTGGTGGATGTTGCTTTGCTACTTGAGATGAGTGGTGAAGAGGAAGGGTGTTAAACATTATTTTGGTCACCCTAGTGATGTTTCTACAGGCATGTGTTTAGACTCCCAAAAGAATATTTCTTCATGAGAAAAGTGACCGGTTTCCTCTTCTACACACTTTTATTTAGAAGGACGTCACAGGATAGACATAAGACACAGTGCGGAAATGCCTAATTTCTGTAGGTTGTCCTAAACCTGGCTCACAGTGTTTCCGCAGGCTGCCCTATAGTTAGGGTGCGGTGGTGTTGAAATAATGAGAAAAGGACGAAGTTCATGAAAGTTATAGAATGAATCTTCTAGAATATGAGGTGGCATCTGTTATCACTCCAAGAAACTCCTTAGGGTTGTAGGTTAAGAATGCTTGGTAACTTAAGAAATTTAATAATCAAAGTATGTGTGGAACAATGGGATAACTGAGAAGGCTTTGTAAAAAGACAACTTATCATGCATCTAAATAAACCACTGCTTTGAGAGACCAGATATCAGTTACAGTAGATAATCAATATGTGAAGAATAACATTCAAGATAACCAAGTACAACGATGCAGGGTCATACAATACGGTAAAGAAAGATCTAATTCACATCCATGAGCTATATTAGAAGATAACAGATCTGAATAACTAAACTGAACATAATTATATACAGAGTAGTGGAATATGTGAAGAAGACTGATATGTAGTAACCAAAGGAGACTGTGATTCTTATAACAAAACAGAGTCAAAGTACATAGCCAAAAGTGTATCTAGGATTGAACCCTTCATCTATCTTAATTCTATAGCTTTATAGATTTACATCACAGTTATCATATCCTAAAACAATGGATCTGATTTTCTAAAAACAGAAAGCAAACTGTATTTACAAGAAAGTAGGGGTAGATCCTCAAAATGAGGTCAATCCCTATCTGATAATCCTCAAAATGTGGTTGAAAAGTTGATGATCTGTAGCCTAGCCTTCCAAGGCTCTTTAGTTTGATCTCCTCAAGATGAAATTCGAGTTGGATGATGTGTCTTCAAACCCCTGATATTCTGCCTTTGAAAAATATGCCAAATGTAGTTGAAAAACCTCTTTTTGACCTTATCCCTCAAAACTAGCCTTTGAATCAGACTTGATAATTCAACAACTGTCCATTTGAAGTGGTTTCAAACCATTCAAACTCAAAAAATCCCGATATAGGAAAAAATTCGGTTATTTTGGCCGTGACAGGGTTTCACCAGCTTATTTACCTAAAAATCTGCTCCTTAGCTGGTGAAAAGCAGAGCTTTCTCCAGCTAACTAGCAAAGTTCAAGATGAGTTAGCTGGTGAAAGCACAGATTTTTTTAAAATCAAATTTATCAGTCATGGAGAGTCTATTTTACATGCTTGAATAGTTGATCGACATCTAGAAATCCTAATCTTTCCAATGGTCCTTTCAAATATGCATTTGGAGCTCGGGAAGGTAATCAAAAGTTCCCTGCAAGATTAGGCATCATTCTTTAAAAAAAATGCCAGTGCATTTTTTATCACTAACAACTGGCTCCAACTGGGATGGAGACCTCCCTGCGAGGTCTCTAAGAACCTGGCAGACCCTGTGCCTTTAGCATTGGGCATGGAGTCATTCAACCTTTACAATTTATCACCTGGCTATTTTCCAAAATTTGTTGTTATCTTTCCCAATCTTCTTTATTTGTAGCATGTCTTCTTCAAACTCCCCTGGAAATGTTGTTTTCACATCGACATGGCACCTGTTGTGGCAATATATTCATTAAGAAGAAAGGTGTTGGACATAGGCAGGATGGTTAGATCTATAACCATGGTTTTGAAAATTTTAGAATAACTTCAACCTTGAAATGAGAACATTGCAGGCAGCTTTTAGGTCTTTGACTTTTAGTTTTCTAGTAGCTTCAGATACAAAACATTTGTCTTGATATGCCCACACAAACTCAACAGATACAACATCCTTATTGTTGTTACTAGGCAGGTGCCAGACAGCACGGTAAGGGCCCTATGAAAGCTCCTGCTTGTGATATACTGCATATTTTTCGTTTCCATCCCTCCACCACTCAGTGGAATGTTGTTCAGTTACAACAAGCCTTTCATCGTTTGCCTCCACCCATATGGTTGAAGCACTAACCCCAGGTAACTCAATGGTAACCACATAATCAGAGCCAGATTCAGCAACATCCATACGAGGTGACCATTCATTAAAATTATTCATATGTTCTCCGGTCAAATGCCCCGCTACTAGACTCACTGGAGTAGTATTGTTTTCTTTATTACTGCCAAAAGTGGGTTTTGCAAAAAAAGGTGATTGTGCTGCTGGTGATTGCATATTTTGTTGCGACTGTTGTGGGATCGCAAGAGACTTAGCTGAAACCTGCTGGAATTCAACTACCTTGCTGAACATGGATTTTGTTGTGCCATTACAACTCATGGGCAGAGGACCTCTCCCTTCCATGTGGGCCTCTATTATTAATATTACAGAAGTGCTATCTTAAATAGAAAAATGTCACCAACAGATTATCCCTATCTACTAGAAAATAAAAATTAAAAATAATGCAAAAAATATGAGACAGCTAAAATATTTCGAGCCCTCTATCTCCATCAAATCTTTCATTTACAACTAACTTCATTTCCTCCTGAAATTTGCTGAGTCTTCTACCTGAAAATGTCTTCCTGAAAATCTGGAATATCTCATGATATCTCCAATTTGATAGCAGGTGTCTTTGAAGGCTGGAAATTGACTGTTTCTATTGATGCTCTGCAACCTATCTCCTTATCTTCGACTATATTCAATCTTATCCAAACACTCTTGAGAAATCACAAGATGATCTCTAACAAAATGACCTTCGAGGACCCAAGCCTGACACCAAGGCAACATTCAATCACCAATTATCAAGTGCAAATCCATGACGAAGGGGACACACAGGTAATGAGATCGCACAACATGTTAAGGAGAGAACGTTGATCTACTGGGAAAAATGTCGAAATATACCCTGAACCTTCATTGGAAAAATTGTTGTATATGCAATGGGGCCGCTGGCAATAAACAAAATTTGTTGAGGGAAAAACATTAACACAGAGGAGAGATAGGGATGCTCTTGGCACAAGTAAAACACTGAGCAACAAGGCAGAAAGTTCGTTGAGCAAGGGTCATGAAAATTTTGACAAGGAACAAGAAATTCACTGGGCATTACCCATGAATTTCTCCAGGCATTTATCATGATTTTTGCTGGCATGAGATCACTATAATGACTGGTTAATTTCTCAAAACACAGGGATATATTACCCACGAATTTCTCCAGGTGTTTATCACGATTTTGCTAGCATGAGATCACTATAATGACTTGGTTATTTGCTCAAAATGCAGGGATATGGTGCCCACGAAATTCTCCAGACATTTATCATGATTTTGCTGGCATGAGATCACTGTAATGATTGGTTATTTGCTCAAAATGCAGGGATATGGTGCCCACAAAAATGCAGAGAATCTTCACTAGTCTTCTTGCAGCTTCTGAGATAGCAGGCTGACAAACTGGGTTGCAACATTTCTTCACTAGATCCACTATTTTGATAATTGCATCGATATGTTGTGGCAACTGTATCTTCATGAGCTTTGATACTTGACACTAAACTTTTATTTGATTATATGACTAACCTATGTATGTTCTGTAATTGTGCAGGGCACATGAAGCTGGAGCAATGTGGAACTCGAGCTTAGCCTTAAAACTCAAATTTGTAAAAGCACATAGAAAACATTTTACCTTGTTGACATTTTTGACCTCATAAATGCAGTTCTACATTAACAGGCCTCTAAAATCAGTGCTTTTTAGAAATTAAAAAAAACATCTATGTGTCTTGACCTGAAAAACCCTGTAACCTGCAAACATTCACAGTCTTCTAGTGTCTAGTCCATTGGGCTATGAAGTCTCAAATGTTGTCACCAGACCTCTACAATCTTTATTCAAACCCGAAACATACATTACTGAAAACAAATAATTGTTACAAACTGACAAACTGAAAAGAATCTTCAACCATGCTTGATGATGAAATCATTCTCTATCTACTCCTACTTCTAACCAGTTGTACTGCCTCTTGTCAAGTGAAGTCATGCTTCCAATGAAGCCATGTGAGAAACTGATTTATTGACATCGTGCTAGATCTTGCCCCGAAAAATAAAAGGAAGCCATATCATACAGAAAAGAGGTTTGAAAGGACGATAAAGACAATCTTCTTCTGACAAAACTATTTTAACATCCATGCTGCTCATAGACTCTAAATAGTCAGCAAAAGGGTCATTGAAATTATGATGAAATATCTCTTTGAATTGTTGATCCAACTAACTGCAATGCTGCTGATTGCTTTCACTGGTCTCAATGTTGGATGTAGACTGCTTGATCTCTATTAGAGGAAAATACAAATTCAATTTCTAATCTGAACCTTTCGGCTCCTCTTCACCATCACTCTCTTTGTATCTGCTGCAAACTTTCAGTTCCTGCAAATCTTGAAACTATAGGTTGCCCTCATTATCTTCCGCAGATCTGAAAATGTCACTCACTGATTTATCAATTTCACCCGATGATTCAAATATTTGCTCTTTGACATCAATATACTCAAAAGAAAAATGTTGATCTTCTACGACAACAGACACATCTGATATGATGCCATATGTGTCTATGTTATAATTATCATTCAACACCTATGAATCTTCATGACAACCATCTTTAATGGACGCGTTCAATACAATGTCAAAAGCATCATCATGGTTATCAAAATGTGGATCAACAATCTCCTGATCATAATCAAGAGTATCCTCTACTGCAACAAAGTCTTCACGAATGTGGGGATCTTTATACAATAAATTGAACTCATGACAACATTCAGGAAATAGAAAGTCATCTGAAAATATGCATTTACAAAACACATGAAAAGCAGCATGAAAATCTGCCAAAGAGTTGATACTGGCATAAGGTAGAGACTGGTACCAATCATGAGCAATTCCCTCTAATGAGAAACAGAAGAGCCGGATCTGAACATCTTCATGCACAACTTGCAACCGATGCATGTAATCATGAAAGTCCAGCAAATGTTCAGCTGGCACTTCCCATTCTTCTCCTCGAAATCTGGGAAGACTATTTTCCCATTCATCTCTACTAGGCATTGGATTAGGGTAGCCAGAAATACTTGATAAATTGCAGAACACATACCTCTTTGCTAATATCTTGTTCATTTCATACCAGTGGGGTCGCCAATGGATTTTAGAACAATGGAGTCACCACCAAATTCATCCTTCATGGAGTCACCAGATAGATGATTACAACCAAATAATGTCCAGACTTTGTCTATCATCAAAGCTGGATCTTGTCGTCTCCCAAGGAAGCTGAGCTTCAATCTCCTCTCCCCGGCCATGACGCCAATTTGTTATCACTCCAAGAAACTCCTTAGGGTTGTAGGCTAAGAATGCTGGGTAACTTAAGAAATTTAATAATTAAAGTATGTGTGGAACAATGGGATAACTAAGAAGGCTTTGTAAAAAGACAACTTATCATGCATCTAAATAAACCAGTGCTTTGAGAGACCAGATATCAGTTACAGTAGATAATCAAGATGTGAAGAATAACATTCAAGATAACCAAGTACAACGATGCAGGGTCATACAAGCAGGGATGATTTTAAGGATGGAAAATTATTTTAAAATGTAGAAACCTTGGAGAATCTTACCAATCCTTCAAATGCCAACTATAAATGTTTGGCAATATTTTTGTAAAAATATAAAAATTTCTAGGGATTTTATATAGTTTTTATAAAATTTTGGCGATTTTTAAGGTAAAATAATTTTATCCTATAGAATTTGGGCGAATCATTTTTAAAATAGAGAATCTCGTTTTTGGAAAAACCATGGAAAATTAGCCCATGAGCGAAATTTAGCCCCCAAAATCATCCATGCATACAAGAAGGTAAAGAAAGATCTAATTCATATCCATGAGCTATATCAGAAGATAATAGATCTGGATAACTAAACTGAATAGAATTAAATATAGAGTAGTGGAATATGTGAGCAAGACTGATATGTAGTAACCAAAGGAGACTGTGATTCTTATAACAAAACAGAGTCAAAGTACATAGCCAAAAGTGTATCTAGGATTGAACCCTTCATCTATCTTAATCCTGTAGCTTTATAGCTTTACATCACAGTTATCAGATCCTAAAACAATGGATCTGATTTTCTAAAAACAGAAAGCAAACTGTATTTACAAGAAAGTAGGAGTAGATCCTCAAAATGAGGTCAATCCCTATCTGATAATCCTCAAAATGTGGTTGAAAAGTTGATGATGTGTAGCCTAGCCTTCCAAGGCTCTTTGGTTTGATCTCCTCAAGATGAAATTCAAGTTGGATGATGTGTCTTCAAACCCCTGATATTCTGCCTTTGAAAAAGATGCCAAATGTAGTTGAAAAACCTCTTTTTGACCTTATCCCTCAAAACTAGCCTTTGAATCAGACTTGATAATTCAACAACTGTCCATTTGAAGTGGTTTCAAACCATTCAAACTCAAAAAATCCTAATCTTGGCAAAAATTCGGTTATTTTGGCCGTGACAGGCTTTCACCAGTTTATTTACCTAAAAATCCGCTCCTTAGCTGGTGAAAAGCAGAGCTTTCACTAGCTAACTAACAAAGTTCAAGACGAGTTAGCTGGTGAAAGCACAGATTTTTTTAAAATCAAATTTCTCAGTCGTGGAGAGTCCGTTTTACATGCTTGAATAGTCGATCGACATGTAGAAATCCTAAGATTTCCAATGGTACTTTCAAATGTGCATTTGGATCTCGTAAAGGTAATCAAAAGTTCCCTGCAAGATTAGGCATCATTCTTTAAAAAAAATGCCAGTGCATTTTTTATCGCTAACAACATCCATATGGTTGGGATCCTACTCACTTCTCTGATTTGGTGGGATCATCCTAATCTCTTTAACCATCTCTCCTTCTCTTATATAATGATGGGTTTCTCATGGAAATGGTTAAGAAAGATTAAGCAAGGACTTAATGAAGGAATAGGCTGAGAATTGTGTGAGGAATTCTATTCCAATTGATGCTTGAGGTCTCCATTTTTCCATCAAGCTATTATAGATCTTCTTCATGCAAGTTTGGAGCAAGTGTGTGTGTTGGAGAAAAGGGATACTAAAAGGGAACCTTGCAACATCAAGGCAGTTTGGTTGTATCTTCCACTTTTACTTAATATAATACGGTGGCATGTTTCTTTCCCATAAAATCATTCTCATTTTATTACATGACTCCTTGATCACATGTATAAGTTTCATTGAATATACTATTGTTTCTTTCACTTTGTTTGGTTTGTTTCATTGTAGATCTAATATCGCAAGAGCACCGGAGTCGAGCAAGGACAACAAAGATATAAGGAAGCGATATTCAAAGGTATGTCACTCATCTCTTCTTTGATAGAAAATTCAATGATTATAGCTTAGGGAAAGCACCATGTCCTGTCTTGTTTTGTTCTAGATCTAGGTGAATCTAGGGAGATCAGTTTATGTCCGCATTTACCGATTAATCCAATAACAAAGGGTTATGTATGCTCAATGTGGGATTTGCTAGTCAATCTAGCTATTGACACTCCATGTATGCTACTTGCGGGCCTTAGGATATCATCTCCTTAATTACCCCTAGGTTGGGGGGAAACAATCTTGAAGAGTGATAAAGACCAATGAACTACCCAATAAGTCCTATTTCTACTAAAGCCAAATCTATGTGATGGGAGGAAGTAGCAAGAAGCAACACTTCAAGCATTTGGTCCATTTTCTTCATAACTCTAGAAGACTGCAATTTGGCTAAAGATTTCCCCAAAGAAGCAACCAGTCATTGGAATGCAACTAATTTGGCATCAGAAAGGGGGGATGCCCCCCTTCTAGGTCAGGATCCATGGGAAGAGATAAAGGGAAGACAAATGCAGTGTGAAAGTAGCACATTATCTAAGGTTTCAGAGTATGTTGATATTATTAAAAATTAATCAATAATGTCTTCTAAAAGAAATGAGTTTTTCACCGTTGGGTAAGGTTCAATCCTATGAGGACTTTTTTTGATGTCATGGTTTCACCTAGAGGTCATGGTTGAATATTTGGTTTCACTAATAGGGATTATATTAAATGATCTCATAACACATGCACACACAAGTGGATCAAAATACATCCCCCCATGTGCTTCAATTTTAAAACATTCGGCTAGATTAATTAGTTTGAACCAACATTGTCTCAAGTCTTAGTTCATCACAAGGTCTCTAGTTCTAGTCTGATTGAGGTTTGAGTCCGAATGAGTCCCACCTAGTTACCAATCATTATTGTGGTTGGCAGTTGAGCCACCCTCCATTTGGATATTCCAAGAAAGAGGAGGGGATCTTGTGTGATTTCCTTGAAAATATATATATATACCCTCAAGGGTAACTCAAGTAGTTAGACTTGTCATGCTAAATATGTAATGTCCAATGAGGTCATGAGGTCAAATCAACCTAGGTCGCTCGGGGTTATGCCTACATATTGTACATGATCATAATTTACCCCTAACACCATTTACAAAATATGAGGAAGCCATCTAGAAGGTTTCTCCATTTTTTTTTTCATATATATATGGAAAAAAATAGAAAAACCTTTCAGATGGCTATATATATATATATATATATATATATATGGAAAAAAATGGAGAAACTTTTCAGATGGCTTCGATAAATTTTTTTATTGGAAGAAGAATTGGTTATATACATTTTATAATGACATAAAACTATTTATGCATTCCATAAAAAGTTCATATTTGAATTTGTTCAAAAGTTTGAAATTTTTAAAACTATCACCAAAACATCATAAACCAAAATCAACATCAAATCTAAAATTTAATAACAAATTAAAAATAAAACAATCCACATTTAAATAATATTTACCACTTTTTAATATGTTTTTTTTTTCAATTTGTTTTTGCTGAAATTCAAATCTTACACTTTCATCATAGCAAAATTACAATCAAGTGTGATTTAAAGATTCTTAAAATCTCTAAATCCACCTACAACATGAGAACTACAATCTAAAAAACCAATTGTTTAGACTTGAAATTTTATTATTTATCAGATTCCAATAAGGATAGAGCATTTAAACTAGCATTTACACAATACCTAAGGTAACGGGTTCATTGGAATAATTTTTTTTTAAAAGTGGAGTGTGATATGATAGTGGGCATTAGCTATTATTTGGTGGCGTTTATTTGAGTAAAGTTTTCCGAAAAGTTAGACGTGTACAATAATTGGGCTCTATGACGTCTTTACTATAAATATCTACAAAGCATACGGTTTCTATAAAGATCTACAAATTGTTGATGGGTTGTGTATTGCATTCATCTCCCCCACTCACATCTCTCATTTCATCAATTAGTTGGTTTCTCCTTATTGTTTTTTGGTTTACTTTCAATCGTCACAGATGTCACCAACTCCATTAGTGGAAACAAATGTCATCCACTATATTAGTGAGCTCATAATCCAAACACCATCAACTCCATTAGTGGTCTCAGCATGCAACACTTATGGATTTTATGGAACCTCCAAATTCTCAATACTAACTTCACTTGTATGGATGACTTTTCACCATGCAAATTATTCAAAAGGAATAACGTTATAATTCTAGAGGAGTACAATAATTATATTTGTGTGCATTTTCCCCCTTGTTACTGTGGTAAGGTCACAAGTTTTTTCTAAGTAATGCTCATTCAATTAATTATGCCCTTACCTCCTAGTGGTGAGGTGTATCTGAATATACCATTCTTGGATTCAAAGCCATTTAAAGGAGCGAGGACACTCTTGACATCACCCAAATCTTTCGATTGTACTATCCTATTGTTCAAGGATTTGGTTATTTGTTCAACCAAGGAAATAAAACTATGTGGGGACTTAAATATCTAATCCTTTGACAAAGTATTGTGAGAGTAGTTCATTAGAGATACATAATCGTCCATGTCATCCTTTGATGGTAGAAACCCTAGTTCTTTACAGTTTTTTCCATCCAACCCAAACTTGCACTTATGGTGTTCGTTTTGTAGCAACAAATAAGAAATATACATATTAACCATACATAATATAATATGCACTAGTTAATTCATAAAACATTCTTACGAGGTGAAACAATAAATCCACATTGACAAAAAAAATAGTCTACCGCCAATTTTATAGGATAAATAGAATATGCAACATTACCTTTGTGACAAGTTCATTTATTGCCTAGTTTTTTAACAATATTAGTAACACCATTAAGACATTCTTAATTTTGAAAGCCCTCATGCACCATAATTTATCTGTTAAATAAAAGCAATTATTTACTGCCTAGTTTTTTAACAATATTAGTAACACCATTAAGACATTCTTAATTTTGAAAGCCCTCATGCACCATAATTTATCTGTTAAATAAAAGCAATTGTAGCACAAATATCAAACAATTTCTCTTAGATTGTAAGAGTTTTATTATCTATCAAAAATCAAATTAAGAATTAAATTACAATCTAAATACTAATGAAATCATACTTTACCCATAAGGAGTTTCCTCCAATTTAGTAATGCTCCATCCCTTAGCTCCAACTCCCTTGCCATTGCCAACTCTCATGGTGCTAACGGGTTTCCTCCTAGCCATACTTAGGGAAAAATTGTTTCCCTGAGACCCCTGAGATGTGTAGGTCCATAACCAACTTTGATTGCAGAATGCACTTGGTATAAATTTCTTTACCATCCACTGGTAAGCATCTATATTCGTGAAGCTAGTTTCCCTTCCAGATCCCAGTTATCATTTAGATAAGTCTTTTTTGGAAGAATTTATGTAGCATGTTTGTACCCTCCTCAATTTTCCTCCTAAACCAAGGGTTTCTCGATCTATTTATAGACCCAGTGAAGCTAGCCACCTCACCCCCTCATGTGAAATTAGTCGTTTTCTGATTTATTATATATTTTTAATTCCTTATTATTCATCAGTCCCCGAGGTGTCAATACCTCTTTTTTTTTGTAATTTTCTATTTTTCCTTTAATAACAAATTCATGTTTTAATAAAATATTGATATTTTCATGAGTCCCCCTAAAAATGGTTAATCAAATTTATGGATTAATTCAGCCATGGTGTATTTTTAAATTTTACCTTAGCTTAATTCGACATCTGGAAGAATTAACTGCTAGGGAATCATGACCCTAGGAATAGCAACAATAATTTACTATACCCTTGGATTCCTACTTTACTTTGTCAACCTAGGGTTCATACAAACTTAAGAGGTGCTATGCACTATGTATGCAATATGCACTTGTCGGTAGAAAATGTCTGAAACTGATCAAAGAATGAAAATGTGCAGGAAAATAAAATGATACGCTTAAAGAAAACAAACCAATATGAAAGAACAAGTAATACAGATTGCATGAAAATAACTTATTCTAACTGCATTAAATACTACTCAATCAAGAATATTAAACTGAAGGTAAGAAGTTGAATTCAATCTAAGCTATGACATAAAGTTGTAATAGAACTAAAGATACACAAATGCATGAATAAAACAAGCTAATTGTCTAACCCTTTGATCAATATCAATCTAAATGTTTATTAATGCTTTCATGGAAAGAAGTTTAAGCTAAGTCAAAATCTAAAGCTGAAAAAAACCTACAAGAGATTTCTACAGGAACTATGCAGTTCTACAGGAAGTGTACAGTTTCTACAGGAAACTCATATAGGAATCAAAATGAGGTTCAAAAAGGTAGAGTAATTCTTTAAAAGCATGAAAAAAATCTAGACTATAAATAAATGGAGTGAATCTTCGGTTCTTGGCCTTGGGAGGCACCTAAGAGTGCTCCAAAAGGCTATTGAATATTTCTACAAGATGCATGTTGTAATTAGTTAGTTAGTGATAATCTTAACAAAAGTTGGGATTAATCATGCAAAGCTATATTAAACTTAAAAAGAATATAATACCATCTAACATGCATGAAAACTATAGAAATTGTAAAAGGGTCCTTCAACCCTCTTGTATGGGCCCTACCCAAGAAGCACAAGCAACCTAAAAGAAACTATAATGGACTGAAAGAAAAACCATATTTATTTCATAAATATTAGTAATAAATCAAGAGCAGGAAAGCTTTGAGCTCTCAATAAAAGTCTTCCCAAAATATCCATACAATAATTTCTCCAAAAATTCTCTATATATCCCTCTTTCTCTCCTAGACTGGAGGTCTATATATAGCTAGAGAGTTTGACCTCCATTTCCATATCAAAGAGAGAAATGAGTAAATGAGGGATCTCATCCCTTTAAATTTGTATATTCAACTGTTGTTGATTAGAAGTGGTCATTAATGCACAAGGAGCGCTCTTGGAGGTAGGTAGGGAAAATTTCCCTTGATCTTTGGTTGAAAGATCCTTTAGGGAGACACAATCCCTTGTTTCTAGGGTATTGGCGCCCCTAACTCATGTAGTTCGACTTGGTTGGTGGAATACACATATTTTGACAAAATTATTAGAGAAAAAAGGTACACTATACACA